>WAAB01000573.1:0-30640 GCA_013389865.1 Piaya cayana
ATTCTATGATTCTATGTTATCTAGATGTGTATGTACCTGTATGCATGATTTATTATGCATATTATTTGCCTATGTTGTTGTGTATCCAATAGAGTAGCACATTTTTGTAGCTGAGAAGGGAAAGTTATGAAATATTATAATTTATGATAATATTCATAAGAGATTCCAATTATATTGTGGAGCATTGTCACGACATTGGACTAAGAACAATGGCAGCAGACCCAGTAGCATCCAATAGAAAGTAAAGGAGACAACAGCCTCCATTATATGGACTATTTCCTAGAAACAACTTTCCAGTATATCACTGTAGAGAAAGTGACATCTTGAAAACTGCATCACAGGTTAACATCACTAATACTCCCGAAATGCTACTTAAGTTCTCCCCAAGCTTCTTGACATCATCTTTGAATGAGGGTGACATGAACACTTAATTTTACAGCCCTCCATCAAACTCATGCTGATGCTATCCTTCTGTGGCTCACAAATCCTGCTTTTGCCATCTCAGCTTTTCCTCAACACAGGCACAAAGGAGAGAGGATTCTTAGGGACTTCTATGCTGATTTCTTAGTCTTGCAGTCTTAGTCTAAATTACACTCAAAATTTTTATCAGTAGGCCTTCCATTGCTGAGGGTGTGAAAAACCCTTACCTCTTACTGACATTATTATGTCAGAAAAATAACTCATGCAGAGGCATTTATGCTGATAGAGAAGAGTCTTTGTCAGACTTAGTTTGTGTCATTCAGAGGGTTAGTGAGACTATGGTGGCAGAAAAGCACTTTCTGCTCATACTCTGCATATACGCTAGAGGCTTTGCTGACAAAGCACTAGGCATAACCAAAACAGTGATGAAGATATCAGCTCAGGTTTGTTGATGTCAGTCATTTGCTCATATTTGATGCATTGTCACTGCCACCCTGAGTTTTGCCCTGCTGAGGAGTTAACACAGCTAAGGTGATACACAGTATCATACAGGGTGTAAAAATGGATGCAAAAGAAACAAGACATTGTCCTAGAGTAGCTTGTTACATTAAATCCCTTCATTTTTCAAGGATTGCTTTATTCTCTTAATCTGCTATTTGTCCAGATATTGAAAATTTAGGCATGATTATCTTTCTATAAAAAGTCAGGAAAATTGAAAAAAGTAAAGATATTTCTAGGTCCCTAAAACACATTCATGGTACACATTATTGAAAGTGAAAGTTGCATTTTTTATGTAATTTATTTATTCACTGAGAAAATAATCTAATAGCCTTTATCTATGCAGTGAATTGGTAGAGGCATTATAATACATCCCTAGCAGTATCTACAACACGTTGTACTCTCTTTACTGTCAGAATTTTAGGTTATCAACTTCATTTATTTGTGATTAAAATATGCCCTCAAAATTCTTGCAGACAGCTTATTTACTTCCTAAACTTCTAGCTTGTATCTCAATTTCTGTTATAATTTTCTTACTTAAATTAAAACTGCTTATGGGATTCAATACTTGGCCTCTTCATATATACCAGGAAATCATGACTGTCAGTTGCCCACTGAAGATAAAAGATATTATGATTTGCCTTTGATGACTCATTCAAAGGCAAAACTTTTAATAAACTGATTCACTTGACTACTTCACACCTGGTATATAACTATCTGATCATCTGCACCTTTGCCAAAATTTCACAAACCGAAATGGTGTTAAGGTAAACAAACATTCAGTATCTCCCAGTGTTTTCATGTGCTTTCCTGTCTGGTCATTGTCCCCGGATAATCCCCTATATTTTTGTGGTTTTGTTTTGTTTGTTTGTTTTTAATAGGAAACTTAGAAAAAATCAGAAGAATATACAGGTATGACATATATAACATTATATACATTCGTATCATAGAATCATACAATTATTTGGATTGGAAATGCCCTTACGGACCACCTAGTTCCAACCACCCTGCAGTGGGCAGGGCCGCTTCTGACTAAATCATGCTACTCAAGGCCCTGAATGCTACCAGGGAGGGGGCATCCACAACTTCCCTGGGCAGCCTGGTCCAGTTTTTTACCACCCTGATTATGAAGAATTTCTTCCTAACTTCTAGTCTAAGCCTCCCCCTTGCCAATTTAAAGCCATTCCCCCTTATCCTATCATTACGTGCCCTTGTAAAAACTTCCTCCCCACCTCTCTTGTAGGCCCCCCTTCAGTTACTGGAAGGCAGCTATAGGGTCTCCTCGCAGTCTTCTCTTCTCCAGGCTGAACAAGACCAACTCTCAGTCTGTCCAGAGGTCATCCATTGAACTGGCTTGCATGTAACTCCTCTCTTGCTACAGCTGAGCAGTAGGGGCCAATGATGGTTGAGGTTAAAAAGACCCAGAAGAAAGAGCATTAACCAGTCTTGTAAAACAGTAGTTTAGAGCCTAACCTAGCAGACCATAGTTTACCTCACTGATCAGAATAAAATCAGTACAGAATATCATAGGAAGGTGCTACTTATTCCAGGCAGTTCATATAGTTTGTGGTCATTGAATGAAGTTTAGCACCCGAAACAAAAGTCTGTCTAAATAGAGCAGTTTTAATGCCAATATAAGCTCTGTCCATCTCTTTGCATTGTTTAATCTCTCAAAAGGTTGAACATTTTCCATACCAATCCATACCAGATAACTGTTTACTGTGTGTACAAAGAATGCATATCTTCATACACAGGAAAATTATGAATACATGAATACAAATAGAAATTTTGTGATATATTTTCTAATTTCCTAGGTATTGCCTTGACACCACACATTCATTTCGCTTCTGTCAGTGCCAAATTCTAGTCACTAGAAAGCAACAAAAGCTGGTGGTGTTGGTAGGAATCACGTAGCAGAGATATTTTTTGGTTTTATGCTTTCTGTCTTCTACTGCAAACTATACAACTCACCTTTACATTGTAGCAACTTTATGAAGAAAGGTTAAAAATAGTACTTCTTAGATGCAGGTGAATAAGGAAAATACACTTTTCACAGAGAGTTACCAGTACACTTATTTTTGAGGCTCTGCTGTGTTGCTTAGAAGAGTTGAGAGGAGGATTTAGATCACATCAGTCCTAAAAACTGGCTGTTATTGCTAGACAGCAAAGGTAAACACCTGTGAGCTAGTTCAATGCGCAAATGCAAATCAGACTACATATGAATATCTCTGTTATGATGGGTCTCAAAGGAGATCCATTAGAACTCAATTAAGAAACAGGTTGATGTAAATTTCCTGTTTCTATTTACTTGTTTAAGTTTTCCACATATGCTGCATGATAGAAAAAGAAGTATCTGTGTATTTTAGAAGCAATCACGGTCTCCTGTTGACCATTATATTTTTATAGAGGTTTCTGTTTATTTTCCTAGTGCATGCTTTGTTTATAAGGGTGTACTTTGCCAACTAAGTCTTTTTAGGGTCTGTTAAAAAAAAAAAAAAAGAACCACCAACTTATTCTTTACCTCAGGTATTCTGAGTACTACACAATAATTAAAAGTAAATTATATGGAGAGTTCCTGAAATACTGAAGAGCAATAAAGGAAAAATGAAATATTCTGGGGTTTTTTTAAAATCTAAACAATTTTAAAAATGAACATAAGCAATACTTGAGGATAAATAAAATAGTTCTCAAAATGAAGTGTTATTTGGATGTTTTAGAAGTTGTGATGGTTTGAGTCAAAACTCTCCCCCAAACCCTCACAGCGTCCGCAGCCCCTCCTTCCTTCCAACCCTCACCCCACTGTACAAGTCCGAGGGAGATAAGGTAGGAGGAAAGAAAGGCTGAAAATACTAAAAAACAAGCAGACTGAAACCAAGTGATTATATATAATGTATTAACACTAATATGCAACTAAAATATCACATATACAATAACCAGAGAATAAGAAACACCCCAGAACATCCCCTGTCCCGTAGGGAAGCAATCAGATATCCCCAAAAAGAAAGAAACCCCCCTGCCACGAAGGAAAATTAAGAATCCAGAAAACAGATCAATATAAGCTAACAAGAGAAAATAAATCATTACACTCCTCAGACAGCAAAATCTCACTTGGCATTCCATGCCGCTCTGGAGTCCACAAAGCTTCACTGAGCTTGACCCCCCCACACATAGACAGACAGACCGACATCAGCACCAGACCTTCTAACACACACACAGGAGACCAGAGAGAGCAGGAAGAGGAGAGGGAGATGGAAGAGGAAGTGTCCGACCCCCACAATACACCCTGATTTACATAGAAATCTCATGGAATACTGGGAGATGTAGTTCTTCCTCAGCCACAACCTGGCTATTCAGAAGAGTCCAAAAATCAAACCACTACAGAAATGTTCTTTCTTTTTCATTCATTTATGTTTTGTGACCTCTCAAGAAAGCAGTAGCTCAGTGCCCTCAAGTATGGATGGTGAAAACTGGCTGTAATTACCAGTGACAAGTGCTATATGCTTTACCTTGTCCTAAAGTATTTGAATGGTAACTTGCAATTAAAGGCACTGAATAGTAATTAACTCCTCTCTTGACTGTTGGTGTTAAATCCTAAATCAATATACTTAAACAATACCGTTTAATAAGCCAAAAAAAAAAGCTCATTCTTATTACCGAAGTCAAATACACTCTGAAAAAAATGAAAGTCTGCAAGACCTCTGTAAAATGGTAAACTGTCAACATCAGATATAATTATTTCTTTTAAATATCATAAATCAAGTTTTTCTTCACAGAGTTAATTTAATTTGCATGCATATCAAGTAGGATTTCATGCAGGATAAACCCAATAATGTTAAGTTTTGAAGAGAATTTCCACATCTGTGGTTAAGGCAAATGACTGAGACACACTTTTGAACTGGACACTGAGACAACTTTTTTCTTTTTAGCAATTACGCTTTTTCCTCTGACACCACTGATTTGTCATAGTTGAAGAGTGGGCAAGTATCCTAACTGGAAATGTCGAGTTTTATGCACAAACTTGTAATATCAACACAGGAATAGCCCCTGTACTTTGCAGAAAATTAATCTCATCAAACAAAGCAAAAGAAGACCCTTAAATCCAATCTGCCATAAATAAAAAATTTTAACAGAGGGTGAATGCATACATGTACTGTTGAGTGAGTGAAGGGGACCAACACAGAGAAGGCAGGCCAGCAAGAGCAGTATCTCCTCGGCATTCAATTAATCCTTCCTGCTTAATAATTTTCCAGTTCTTATTTAAGCTGTCATAAAAAGCTGAACTTTCCACTAGTGTTGTAGAAGACAGTAGTAATAGAAAGAGATTTATAGCCTCATTTTAATATACTTTATTACTTTCTGTATTCTGCTCTTTATTAGAGTGTAGGCAGGTCATCCAATCAGTTATCACTCAAGCACTTATAACAATTCCAGAGAAGCATGTTCAAACAACAGTCTCTTTCTACAGAATGAAATTAGTCAGTGTACTCTTAACTAGACAGTGACGGGGGGGATACAATGCAAAGATATCAATGTAGTTTAATCCTGTTAAGCAAGGTAGTAAACTATGTCCTTTACACTAGAAGAGCATAACTATGATAGCTACTTTGAAGAAAATAATCTATTATATTAATCATGTTTTGAAATTCCAAGAACAGATTAAAACCTAAATTTAGGTCTTACTTTCTAGGTACGAAGAATTTTTTAACTGTATTCCTTTGATTAAAGGAGGCAAAAGAAAGGTATGAAGACAAGGAAAAATCTCCTTTTGCCATGTTCAGTTTCTAATTCACACAACTGTAAAGAATGTAGTGAAAGCCTCTACCAAGGACAGCATGTGCAGTGATGTCTACAAGGGTACTTAGGTATTTGGAAGCAGTACTCTTGTGTTTGGGTAGATTTATCAATGAAGTAACAAACCTGATGGATCTCAGTAGTCTTGTCACAAGATGTTGCACTTGAAGTCTGCCCTCCTTTCACCTATGCATAAGCCCTGAATTAAATAGGGGACAGTTATTGACATAATTTTTCAGTTGGATAAATTAGTCTTATAGGTCACTTTCTCTTTAAACAGACATTCTAAATTGTGAGGATCGCTGCATAACATAGTAGTATGGTAGTTTGCATTGTTTTGCTCTGATCCTCACTTTCTTTCCAGAATGGGCCATTGTGATCTGTTATCATTTAAGCCATGAACTCCTTGAAAGATAAAACAGGTTTTAGAATAACAGATTCATAGGATTATTTACTTGGAAGGGACTTCTGGGGTTCATCTTCTCTAAAAGCCTACACAAAGCAGTTCCAGCTTTTCCCAAGTGATAGTATGATAAATGTCTTTCAAAGTAACTCTTCCCAAGTTATGTTACAACAGCTTTGACATGGAATCTTAATCTTGATTTCTCCATGAGTTAGTTCACTGGCTGGGTGGGAAGGGGAGGAATAATTCAGTTCTCAAAACAACTTTAAAATAACCATAAAAGGCGCTGTTGAAACTAGAAAGAGAGTGTAAGATACCTTGTTTTCCAACTATCAATATATTATTCTGTTTAATAGTCTGCATAGGAAAACTAGTATTAAAGCAAACACTTCTTCTGCTACTCTGTTTAGTATGGTTTATAGATCTTATGTTTTCCTCTCTGTTCTGACTTTCTTCCACTTTTAGTTCTGTGTTTATGACACCCTCTACTTCTAGATGCTATAGACTAGAATAAAAGAGCTGTGGAATTTTCATTTGTAGCTGCTCCTTTCATTGTCCTTTCTTGTGATGTTCACTTAGTTTAGACTTCACTAGAACAAGTTGTAAAGCACAAATGAGAAATTAAAAATACTCTTTGCAAGGATAGCAAGAGTAAGCCTAAGGCTGCCTAATATATTGGTCAGTCACCTTGCAAAGTATGAGTAGTTTTTAAGATACTCCAAAGACACTTCTTAGATAGTTCTCAATTTATCCTAGAATAAATTATTCTAGAATCAAATGGATGGCTGATTAACTAAACTCTGATTAATAGAACCTAGATGTTAATCAGAAAATCATGAAGACTTCACTAATATATCCCTTTGGATGTTATACTGGCTTTGCTCTTGTGAGAGTCCTGAAATTTACAGAGGCAGAACACAGCATTTAGAAGTAGTTACTTCTTGTACTTTACATGATTCCTGAACGTAAAGCCTCCAATGGTTCCTTCTTTAGTGCAGTACTGACCTTCAACAAAAATTTAGAAATACAAACTACCAGACCTGAGTAGTTTTCTCCATGAAGAGCTTACTAAACTTGTGTAAAGAACAGTAAAGGTACTTCAGCAAGATACATCTCTATAGACTTGGCATATAAATCAGGGTCATTATGAAGATAAAAATTAATAAATATAATCTAATGGGAGGGCTATTTATTATCCAGTCAAAGATTCTTAATGACTTGCATATGAGTGTATACATATATACAATTTCATAGGCAGTTGTGTATCTGCATCTGAGAGATTGCTGGATGGTTGCACTTCAGGAGTTGCAGTCAAAGGCTGGATGTCCAAGTGGAGACCAGTGATGAGTAGCATTCCTCGGGGCCCAATATCAGGACTGGTGCTGTTTAACATCTATCAGTGACACGGACAGTCAGATGTAGTGCACCCTCAGCAAGTTTGACGACAACACCAGGCTATGTGGTATGGTCCCTTCAAACTCAAACCCAAACCATTCTTTGATTCTTTGACTCTATGGTCCAGCAGGAGTCATGAAACACATCAAATGCCGAAAATCTTAACCAAGCTGAGGAAATAGTATGATGAAGCTATACAGCAATTTCATGGCAGAAGGAGAGAAAAGAAAAATTGTATCTTTTAAAATGGTTAGTGAGTTTTGTTTCTTGTTTTTTGGTTGTGTGGTTTTTTTTTTTTTTAATTGGGTCATTGACTCAAATGCTATGCACTCGATGGAAGGAAAAATCCCCAAATGCTGACTGTGGCCATCTGCTACAAAACAGCTGCAGGTACTTACTACACTTAAGTTTTTGTTGTGCATATAAAGTGATGACTGTCTAGTGTAATGAATAAAATATTTCAGACTCCTATCTACTTCTGATTACATAGGAAATTTAAAGTGTGAATTGATGAATTTTATATTTTAATTATTAAAAAAAATCTAAATAAGTGGTTTTCTTCTAATTCAACAGATACAACATCTTGTTAAGAACAAACACCATGAACTGCAAATGGGGACTTCAAGGCAAAGTAATTGAGAAGGTCTTTATGTTTAGTGCTTCTTGTAATCTTAGATCTGTAATCAACAGTATCTTAAATTAGATCGTATCACAAGGAATCTTTCTTCTACAAAAGAGACATTTTTATTAAAAGTTTTGATTATAATTTTTGGATGCTACTATAATTTTCACCCTTTAGATAATTTCATGCAATGTCAGCTGATGCTCTGTTTTCAATTCATAGGGTCTCCCAAACCAGTGACTGCACAGAAGTAACACAAACACCATGCACTGTCGGGAAATTCTATGTGATATTCTCAATTTTAAAACAACTGCTGTGCATGCTCTCCTTTAGAGTGAATGCAAGACAATTGCCAGTGTGGAAAAGTTGCAAAGCAGGTTTAGATACCAAAAAAGTGCCCCCTTGTAAGTTAGCATCCAAGATACCACTGTATTTTCAGAAGATCCTAGGCATGATTCAGGTGCCCACTCAAAGTCTTTTGGTGTCTTTTGAGATGTCACAGACAGATCTTACACAGGATCTGTGTAAGTCCCATGCCCTTCTGGAAGAGTATAGACTGAACAGAATGACATATGGTGTTTCAAATAGTGCCAGTCACTAATATCGTATAATTGCTTTGTACCCAATAGAGTCTATAGAGTGATATTACTGATGAAATTATACCAATTCTCATTTGACTGTAATGGGAAGGTAGGCACACAGGCGAATAATGACTTTGCAGTAAGATTTGAGTGCCTGTATATGGGTGCCAAGTACTGTTTTGGATACTCATGGACATTTCAACCATCAACTATGGGCTCTTTCATATGAGATCTATAAATAGTCCATGTGCTTTTAAAGAAGTGTCTGTAGACCAGAAGAAATATCCCAAAGCAGCTCACGTTTTACTTGAGATCTACTGTGTCAGCTGAATCTGACCCTAAGAGTTTGCATTTTGCAATTCTATAAAATCTTTAAATACCTGGATTTAGAACAAGAGTCAATACTCTACTAGATTAAATAGAATCCACTCTTAGTATGTTAGCATGAACAGATCTTACTTTTAATTGGTTTCCCTAGTGATTATTTGGAACTAGTTTTAATAGGAAATAAAAAGGAAAAAAAGTACACTTAAATATGGCTATGTATATTAACATCTTCATTCATAACCAGGTAACTGCAATGTAACGTAATAAATATAAATTTATATGCAATGAATAAATAATTTAAAATTAAGCAAAATATTCCCATATCTAATTTGAAAAAGTAATCTTCATAAGAAGAATCTGCATCATTTGAGGAAGAACTTTTTTACTTTTTCACATGTTGATTAAATGCTTATATACATATACATATATATATGTATATATATATGTATATATATACACATACATTCTGAATAAAAATATTCAATGTCACATTAGCTTGGGAAATCTGTATTTTAACACCAACAACACAGTGTGTAGGTTGATTGAGCCCAGAAAAGTTGACAATAATTTAGAGGATGGCAGTTGAGGGTTATGCTTGCCTTTCAAAGATCAACTTGATGCATTCAATGATTGATTTTCACCTCTTCCACATTGCTGCAATTTATGAATCTGTTTATGTGAAGTCACTAAAAGAGTTTGAGGCAAAGGAATGCAGCAGGGAGGTTCTGGCATTCATAAACCGTTTCACTTGGATGACGAATACTTTGCTACTCCACCAGAGTGAAAACAATATGCTTGTACCCTACTAAACTCCACTTCCCATGGACTTGACAGGCATCTTCAGATTAAGCTCAGCTATGCTGTAGGTACTCTCTTTTTCCTGAAAAATCAAAGTGAATGNGTACACTTAAATATGGCTATGTATATTAACATCTTCATTCATAACCAGGTAACTGCAATGTAACGTAATAAATATAAATTTATATGCAATGAATAAATAATTTAAAATTAAGCAAAATATTCCCATATCTAATTTGAAAAAGTAATCTTCATAAGAAGAATCTGCATCATTTGAGGAAGAACTTTTTTACTTTTTCACATGTTGATTAAATGCTTATATACATATACATATATATATGTATATATATATGTATATATATACACATACATTCTGAATAAAAATATTCAATGTCACATTAGCTTGGGAAATCTGTATTTTAACACCAACAACACAGTGTGTAGGTTGATTGAGCCCAGAAAAGTTGACAATAATTTAGAGGATGGCAGTTGAGGGTTATGCTTGCCTTTCAAAGATCAACTTGATGCATTCAATGATTGATTTTCACCTCTTCCACATTGCTGCAATTTATGAATCTGTTTATGTGAAGTCACTAAAAGAGTTTGAGGCAAAGGAATGCAGCAGGGAGGTTCTGGCATTCATAAACCGTTTCACTTGGATGACGAATACTTTGCTACTCCACCAGAGTGAAAACAATATGCTTGTACCCTACTAAACTCCACTTCCCATGGACTTGACAGGCATCTTCAGATTAAGCTCAGCTATGCTGTAGGTACTCTCTTTTTCCTGAAAAATCAAAGTGAATGATGCAAATCTGATTTCCATCTGAATTGTCCTTACTGTTGACTTAAAGAAAATAGAAGAAATTAAATTTACTCTACAGTTCATTGACTAGTGTCAAACACAGATGATGAAGTTTTTAATCATAAAATCACAGATCAGTAGATATTGGAAGGGACCTCTGAAGATCAACCTGTTCAACTCTGCTCAAGCAGGGTCAGCAAGAGCCAGTTGTCTAAGACTTTGTAACAAAAATTACAAACAAGAAAAATGCTTAAAGATACTTCACCCTTATCACCCAATAGTTAGTTTTATGTTTGGAAAATTCTGTAGGACTTCTGCTTTCTTTTTGTTATTTTTTTCTGCACAATTTATCATTGTGGCTGCAATAAAGATCATATTTTGTACAGTTACTAAACAAAAGACTTGCTGAAAAACAACAAGGAAATCAATTTTTCCCCCTAAATATCAGTTTAAATCATTGAGATCTCTCAGCACTAACACTCTTTTCTGAACCCTCTCTGACACCACAAATAAATTTTCAATGATAGCCAATTAACAAAAATGTCAAAATGCAATGAAACAAGAGCATATTAAAAAAACAAAATATAAGGTCAAACCCCATTATTGTTGGTCTATTTTCTTATGCTTTTTTTTTCAGTATTCTGTTTAATTAGTCTTCATAATTAGTTCCATGGGGATTTTCCCTCTTCTCATGCTATTTCTTTCATGCTAGTGAAAACAGTACAACCCCCCATCTCCTAATATATTGAGTATAGAATGAAATATTTATTAGTTTCTAGCCATTTATGAATTCACATACATGGCAGTCTTTCTGGTGACCCTGTTTACTTTGATATAAAGGCACAGTTCAGGTTCCAATGAAATCAGCAGGAGAAAACATGGATTTCACAGCTGCAGAAATAAACTTCCAAGCACAGGATCGGGTGTCATGTGGTATGAATATTTTCCAACTTTTAAATCCCTCACACCTTCTATCTAACCAGTACTATCTTAGAATCAGAGAGAATGTCTTTTGAACTGACAAACTTCAGTCAAGCCTCAAGAGAAAATGTTGTAAAATATGTGCATGTGTTCATGCATATTTGTACATGTATAAAGATGGATAGTACAAATTAATGATGTAACAAAACACTGATATTGATTCCTTGCATCATCAAACAGCTTTGAGCAAAAGACAGACGAACTCCTAAATATTTACAGGAGTTTGTGTTACTTGGGACACTTCATCTGAGTAGAATGAATGAAAGAAGCTCGGGGAGCAACCAAATATAAGACTATTTCTAAACTCATGATCTCTGGATCTGTAGCCTCTGAGCAAGTGGTTTGTGAAATGATACCCGTTCACTTACAGGCAAGGAAAAAAAATCAAACTAGGAAAATACAAAAATAGTAACTAAGGATTCCATGCCTAGTTTAATTTTTTTAATAGGATGTAAACGAAAACATTTCTGCCAACACTGCACAAGGTAACGTTTTTATTTTTAGAAGAGTAGATTTCTTTCTGATAAAAAAAAAAGGCTGTGGTTGTGAGGCACTGATCTAACAATAATAGTGTATTGTTCCTATAATTTCATCTTTTAAACTTATTATCTTTCTACTAACAGATTTACATCCTTATAGTTTTATATTGTGAATTCCTTAATGTATAGCTTTTTATAAGAAAGATATTGCATTTCTGAACCATTTTTAAGTATTGAGTTTACTAGAGGCTCAGCTTTGTTTTATAACCTCTAGTCAAATAATAGCAACTCCTCAACAGTCTCATGTCTCTCACCCAGACTGTTGTGCCTATCCTAATTTGTCTACGTGAGTGTAAGGAGCATAATGAATTATTCAAGAAAGTACGATCTAGCATATGAGCGAGCTAAATAAATGCCAAATGTGCATAACTTTATTCATTACCTCATAAACAATAGGTGAAAATATGCTGTACACCATGGAATGATTTCCATTTTATCTGACACAAAGAAAGAAAGAAAAAAAGCAAGCAGCAAAATACATATGTTGATTGAGTAGAAAAGAAAGTGAATGAAAGAATACCAAGAAAAATCATCTGGATTTTTTGTGTAATACATTACATCCCCTTCCCCATCCTGATATGCCCTTGTGAATCAAGGTCCTGCAGAATATTGACTGAAATTACTTTGTAAAAGTTATAATCATGAGTGCTGAGCTAAGGTGAAATGAAATGAATTGCAAGATGATAACAAAGATTATGACTAAAATGAATTATTATCTCTATAGAACTGAGCCATGTAGGATCCAAGTTTTAAACATAAAGAGTCTATATTGTTATTTAACAACAGTCCCAAAACACTTCATTGCCTCTCTTCAGAGCTAAAGGCCTAAAGAGATATTAACTATCCTAGTGGCTAAGAAACCCAGATGGGAACCACTACAAGTGTTTTAAAATCATTGACTCTTAAATGTAAAACATGAAAAGGGGAGCTTAATCCTGGACTCGATTGCCTCATGAAGTGCTTTAAGCAGTAGAACGTGAACTTAAGATCTCTCTTATCTTGTAAATCTCTTTCCTTAGTTGTTGAGTACTGAGTTTTCAGCAGCAAATTCTTCTGTATTCTTGTCTTACCCTTCCCATATAATCTTCCAAATGGAGTATGGAGTAGAATAAAGGGGAAGTTGTTTATGGGCATTTGGGTTTGGCCCTATCACAAAAACACAAGAAATGTCTCCCCAAGTCAAAGCAATGATGTTTTTCTTAAGAAGAGTTGGAATTGCCTGTTAGGGAGAGAGTAAAAAACAATACATTTTGTGCATCCAGTGGACTCCTTTATATTCCTCCAGGAACCCGCTGTTATATCAGAGGTTCTGAAGGTCAGATTCTTGCCTAAACACTCCAAAACCTAGGTATTGCTAATAGATGTTGCTTTGTTCAGGAACTCTAGTAACACTCAGTGACAGATCCTTCTTTCAAGAATGAAAAGCTCCATAACAATCATAAAGAATATTCAGGTAAAAAACCGTAAGTGTTACTAGAACTGTAATTCCTATATTCTGCATGTTTTTTTCTGTTGTCATCTGTTGTTATCTATTATCAATATAATGTAGAGTATCTGTGGTTTCCAGTGCATCTTAGGCTCAGATTATTCAAGTCAGTATAGACAAATTAAGGAAGGCAAACACTGGAAGAAATCTTTGTCTAACAACTCATAATAGGAGATTTAACAGACAGAGTAATATAAAGGGAGAGGGAATGGTGAATAGTAAATCCAGACATGTTTGCATAAACCACAAAAGCAATGCATTCCTTCCACAGCTATTTGAAGTGATTTACAAGCCCATCAAAAGCAATTACAATATAATGAAGCCAGCTGAAATAGTGAGAGCTGTACCTTTGTTTTATAACATGTTCTAAAGTGGGTAGATGTATTGTGACGTTGTCATACAGTGATCTTAGGTTTGTTTCATTTTCAGCATTAATTTCATTAACTGATACCCTCCTGTATAGTTGGCCACGCATAATGAGACACGAGGACAGGGTAGCAGCTCTAACAAAATATGACACTTCTGCAGGCTGCTCAGCAGAATATGCTCGGTGAAGACACTTACCAGTATCCGCTTTTAATAGTGTGTGTCACATTCCTGACAAATCAAGAATGCATTGTATTGTGAAGGAAGTGTCTTTGAGTTAATTCTGGAACGAAATACCTCATGTGACAGGGAAGTTCTGTGGGCAAAGTGACTTCTATTTACTGAGTCCCTTGTCTCAAACTAACCTTCAAGTCCTTCAACAAGTTACAGAACATTTTTAGGAATATTTGTTTGCCATAACAGACATAAGCATGCATCTTTTCAAGCATTTACCTTTTTATTGTTCATAGTCAAGATTTTTCACTATTTCCATTAACATGTAAAACTCGTCATAAGAACTAACAGAGTTGAAACTATCTTCTTCTGACTACAGAAAGAGGATAAATTTGCACAAAAAGTTAGTTTGTTTCGAAAATAGGTGTTTCTTCTTGTTACTATTTCAAAACTAGTGTAGAACTCTGAATATATCACTCTTTTAAGGTTTGCAATGGGAGTTAGACCTACAACGTTACGATGTGTCCTTATTTGTCCAGAGATAGTAAAAGCTGAGATACAGAAATGTGGGTTGGACCATGATGGAGATGAGAAATTGTGTGGTCAAGTTGGAAATGTGCGTAAAGTGAAAGTAAATATATATCAAGAATGGAGATTTTGGTTCAAAGCAACCATTAACAACATACCTAGAGGAAGCACTTAATTTTTAGTGCATTCACTATATTTCTTGTTGAAAAAACCAATAAGTAAATGTTAAAACATTAGCATTTTTTTTTCCCAAGGAGTGAGAAAAAAAAATATTCTTCACATTTTGTCTATCGTTTTCATACTTTCTTTGGTTTTAAGACACCATGATGCTGGTCACTGCAACCACATTATTCTCCTGAGTGATCCAGATACTCAGGAGTGACTTCTACAATTTGATTTATTACAAGTATGAATATAAGCATAAAATCAATGTTTTTTAGAAGTCCCGATTTTAATTTCACAAACTCATGAGGAATATGTGGTTCATAAATCAAGGATCAGAAGACTAGCAACTAAACACAAAAATGCTAATAATTTTGGGGGTTTACTTGATTTAGTGAATATATCACTACTGCTTTTTTATTCCTATAAAGAACAAAGAAAGTTCCAACAGCTGATTCCCTTATGCACTGAAATTTTATGTTTAAAAATATCAAATTATATATAAATATGAAATGCAAAATTGGAACAACATTCTTCAGAAAACTTAACTTCTTTTTTCTCCTTCATTTCTTTTTGCACTCTTATAAAGAACAATAACGTTAGATGTTAAAGATTCCATTTTCAGGTTTCACCCATCAAAACCTGGGATGAACAAAATAAACTTAGTAAAAGCAGGCAAACAGTTGAAACATTCTCGTTATTCACATGAGTAGAGTAGGAGTAGATAATTTTTTGCTAAGTCCTTTGTTTATTTAGCATTAGACTTAAAAAATGAGGTTTTCATTTGGTTTCTGGCAAAAAGCAAACAAAAGTCAAAAGGAGTGGCATAGCTGAATGTGAAGATGTGTTTCTATATGTTCATCAAATAATTTCAACTTATACAGTCACAAAATGCAGGATTCAATTGCCTAAATTTAAACATGAAATACTCTGAGGTACCCATCTGCTGCCCTTCACCTGCCATAATTCCTGATAAGACATGCTAGGTCCATGCAACTCAAAAAAATACTAGAGCATCTATACTGGCAAATAAGCCCATTTATAAGTAACTGAATTGTTCCTGTCATCTGAGTTGGGAAGGAAGGCGGAGTATATGAGAAATTAATCTTAATGAAAATGCAAGGCAGAAAAAACATCTGTAAAGATTAATTAGGGCATTCCACTGAAGTAATTTCTAGAACATTTCATCTCAGATTTGGCTTTTGTAAGTGTATTTATATTTTAATATTAAAATATTATTATTTAATATTAAGTAAAAAAAGATAATAACAATTAATTATTTAATATTAAAAATCTGGAGAACGGAAAACAGATTTTAAGTAGCAATAAAAGATTTGACAACTGTAAATTCATTTTAAACAGAAAATTCAGGGACAACCTCTCACTAAAAGATTGTTTCAATAAATGATGAGTTTTTAAATTGAAAAATTTGACATGAGAATTTGCAGCTATTTCCATTTATGATATTTCTTTCAGATGTCACATTATACACTAATTCTATGAGGTGTAAAGAAGGGACTTCTCATTGAGTTGGCACATGGTGTGTCAACCTGGACATCAGCTCTTTCTCAGAAATTTCTGTGTAGTATGTGTGAAATATAACCTCCTAACATGATATTTTTCTAACAGCATAATTGTTGCTACTTAATTTAATTATTTAATTATTCAGAAAAACCAGTTTTGCCTGAAAAAATGGGTGCCGCCTTTCTGGTTTCCTGTTGTGATTTTCTAATCACTATGGGCAGAGGAACTCCCTGTTATGTTCCTTTGCAAGACAATTTGTTGTATTTGTCTTCTGTATTTCTCTATAACAAGTTATTTGATCCTTCTTGACAGGAAATATTTTTTTCAGTGTGCCAGAAAGTGAATAATTTAAAAAAGTCTATGTATTCACAGTAGACATCACAATTGTCATCATTCCTTTGAAAGTCTTGGTTTCTGAAGCTTGTAGTTTAAGGAAAGATTATCTTACCTCCCATCATTTCTTTTTCTCTAGCAAGGAGAAAAGTACATAGCAGAGCCTTGACTTACTATGCCTGTCATTTTCTCCTCAAAATATCTCAGAACTGAGCCATAGGATTTCTTCCTACATGTATGAGAGAGTTTTAAGTTCCTGAAGAGCCCATCCTAAGTTCTAAGAGTGGGGAGTGCTTCCCAGGTCCAATCCTTTGACATTTTCAGTAGTCATATATATACACCAACTCTCTAAAAACAACAGACAAATGCACTGTCCCATGCTGTTCTTTAGATGGAAATCAAACATGCAGAGAGAGAAGGAGACATAAGACTTATACTGTCTTGATGAACAAGACCTAAATAGCCTTTAACAATCTAGATAAGGAAACACATTTGCTGTTAGAAATGCTTTCTCTTTTTGTTATAATAATGGCATGATTAGTACATATCTTCTGTTACGACATATCTGTCAGATATTATGAATTTTCCCAGCCTTTGAGATTGTTCTCATTTTTCAGACAGAGGACTGAGGCAAGGGAAGGTTAATATCGCTTTCCAGACAGCTGAACCAGATGTGACAATCTCTGCTATCATCATCATATTCCCCAGGTTGCCATCCTCGTTCCCTGACCATTTTGTTCAGAGTACCTTGTTTCGACTTTTTTCCTCTTAGGCCATTTTTAAAATGAGCTAGCCATTTATTCATGGGAATGGCTTCAACCTCTAAGCTAAATTACTGACTCTTCCAAGCCTTCCAAGCAAGTTTCTCTCACCCTGAGTGAACCTTGCTTCCAATGTGACCAAACAATATTTATCTTTTTAGTATTTTGGATACTACTTGGAATGTGCTATGTTGTTATGTTACCACAGTCTCTAAGTTCCGGTGAGGAGCACAGGAACAACATCAGGCAAAGGGCATCAGTAACTCCATCTGGAAATCAGTCATCTTCTCTGCCGTGGTTGTGTCTGTTACCACAAGTCATGATTGGCATGACAGGTGAAAAGTCAAAATCTTACATTGTTGATAAACCCCTAAACCAAAACCCGAAAGGTTCTTCTTTTAAATAATTGGGATTTAAAAATTTGTTTTGGTATTGTGATTTTTTAATGTCTAAAACCAAATTAATTTTTCAAACTAAAAAAGAATTGTTATCAGAAAATTAAATGTGTTATAGAAAAAGTAAAAGTGAGATTATTTCAGAAATTCTATGCTTATAAAAGAGAGAGATCTTTGAGAGCAGATTCTTCAAATTTTTTTTTTACTTTCAATAAATAGAAAACCTTGTCCAAAGTTGTTATAAAATTCTGACACAAATACCAGAATTGACGTTTTTATCCTCCTGTAAAGGATAAAAAAGGTGAAGATTTATTAGAAATAAAAATGCATAAGATATAATGTGTATAGTAAAAGTAAATACAGTTGCTATTTTCTTCTCTGGTGTTTTTCTATTGTGAGTTTTACAATAGTTTGGTAATGGAAAGAGGTGGAATTCAAATTGACAGCCTTTGATTGAAGAAGATAAATAGTTAGATTCACAGAGGCTTCCATATCATGGCACAATGATGAATTTCAATATTTATTGGGGTTTATGAAAATACTCAACAAATACAACAAGTGTTTCAGTCTTTCAAATACAATGCCTTCTATTTGTGTAACAATCAAATTTTCCAGGGCTCTTCAGTTTAGACCTTGAATTGAGGGAATACTCTTCAGGACTTTGCATCAGTGATATGATGTAGGAAGCATATAAAGAAGTTAAGAATTTGGTGAAATATTTTTCTGTTTGCCTCCATCTTTGTAGTTATTTGAGGTTTTTTTATTTTTAATGAAACAGATAAGGCAGAAATTATTTATGGTGTACTATATATCTGTGCTCTACATTCCTCAATATTTAAACTGCATGGGGATGAGACGATTAGTAATCTTACAGAAAATTTTCAGTGAGTTTCTTCCACTGTGTGTCACGTCAGGCAGCAAAAAATTAGTCAACATTCTTTATTAATCCAGAACTGACATTGCGTCACTCCATTGCATTTTTCATTCACTTGCTACTCTGTTATCTATGCAATTGAATAGTTCAAAAAGTAGTTGCTTCACAGTGACATTTCCAAAATGCAGCTGCCAATTAGATCTCTAAGGTCAAATTGCAACTGAATTTGGGAACTGAAATTTCTGGATTTGGTCTTATAAATGCTTGACGCTGAGGATAAAGCATACTATGCCACTTAATGCTGATCCATCAATAAGATCAATAAGAAATACAGTTTGAGATTTTTTGTAGTCCTCTTACATCATTATTATTTTACTGTTCTCTCTGTTTTCGCCTGTACTCAGTGTATTTTAGGAAAAAGAAAAGACTGAAAGGTTTATTCCTCTTTGTTTTCTTGTTTCTCTTTCCTCCTCCTTGTCTTACATTCATTGTCCGTATTTTTTTTTCTGTAACCATAGTCTGTAAATGAAATAAAATTAAGTAAAAGAAAAGAAACTGTGTTATATCAGTTTCTTCTGCAGAAAGAAATAACAATAAGTTCTAGATTATCTTCTTTTAAAGGAGGTCAACTTTTGTTTTATTCTGTTTTGGAAATGGGCTTCTATAAACACATAAACCCACATAAAACCATACATATAAATATGTAAAAATATATGTAAATATAGCCTACTTCTGCTCAGTAAGAGTGCTGTAAACTTATTGATAGTTTGTGACTTGGATAGTGCACATTTTTTTTCCAAAATACATTTCAAGAAAAAGAAGTAAGTTGGAAAAACTTTAGAAAAACCAAGCTCCAGAATTGGACATAATGAATATTTGCATTTCTTTATGTGAGTCAAGATTTTGCTAAATCAAGCCTTTTGGAAGAGTGTCTGTATGTAACACACCATTACCACAGATGAATGAGCAAATCCAGGCTAATCTCTCAAAGTGATGAGAATTCTAACAATTCTCATAAAAGTGTGCTTCTGAAGTGGAACTACTTAAAGACGTGTCAGGAGTAGATGTGTCTGTGCCACCATTTAGCCCTGACCTGGCCAATTACAGCAGCTAAAACTGAACAGATGGACTTCCAATTCCCTCCCCCCTTCCACTCCCATTTAGCTGAAGTCAGGAGACTGATTCTACTTTAAGTCAAATCAGAACATTCAGACATGAAGAAGACTGCGTATAGAGAAAAGTCTAAAGCCAGGAACTATCCTGGAAAAAACTGTGAGACATAAAAATCCATTAGAAACTAATTTACCTTCCAAGTCCAATTTGAGATGTCTGAAGTAAATCAACATTACAGTTCTATCTAACAAATAAACAGAATGAAAATCCTACCAGTGAAATTACTGAAACATATTTTTTGATATCTGAAATACACTGAGATATATAATCATGCTAAATATACTTGGCGCTTAGATAAATAAACACTTTAAAAATAAAGTGCATAGCTAAAACACAGAGCATGTTTATAATGCCAGCTTCTTAAAAATTAGATCTACAAATGTGTGCATTGCTGTCTTATATATATTTTAAAAGCATTTATTTTATTTTAATACATTATGAAAATCCTATACAGGATGTAATAAATCATTATATAAATGATACATTTTAGTGTAGCTTCTTGGAAAGTAAATATGTAGAGTATAGATTTGTCCTAGAAGACATCATTCTGGAAGTGAGGAGGGTTTTGAAATGAGCTGATGTACTGATGCCTCTGCAGAGGTCCAAATTATTACTGATGTTTTAATTCCAAAAGTCCATTAGAAAAATAACTTGTAGCACAAGACTTTCCTTAACAATATTTCCTTTATTTTTGTAGTTTATTAGAGAGATGTATTGTTTGTTTTTCATTAGCCATGGCATACAATGGACAGAAATTAATTTTACTCTGTTCTGTTCATATATTCCTAAGTTAACAGAATGGACTCATTCACAGAACAAAGCAGAACCGCTTGAAACACTGATTTTGCTTTTACAGTAGCTCTGAAGATCAGATAAAATGTGCCAGGAGCTCCTGCTGTATTGTAACCTGTAGACCACAGGCTCTAATGCTGAAATCAAGCCTTTAATGATGTTCATTGCTAAGAATTATCTAAATTTTTAATTCTAGTTCAAACCCATGTTTAATCTTCAGAAATAAAGAAAGGGATTTTCTTTTGCACTTTTCTGCAGAATGTTTCTGCATAAAAGTTTTTCACCAAGACTTGCATACTATAGGAGACTTCATAGCATCAGGCAGACGAAAGAGAGGTTTTCCTTTCACCTTTATTATCCACTACAGGAAAAAAAGAAAGGGAAATCAATGGGGTTTATTGTATTATTTTTTAGTTTGGAAACTGGTTTTGAAAGGGCCTTGTTCTTGCAGGATCAGAAATGGCTTCTGAACTTTTAGGAGGTTTTAATAAAGAAGAACTTTATAATATTAGAGCACCAATCAATACAGGGCATTGGGGGCTTCCAGTTCACATTCCCAGATAACTCAAATATGACCTCTGTGGTTACTGGGTCTTGTAAACCAGAAATATAAGCTTGCAAATCAAGTTTCTATTTTCTCTTTTTTATTTCAATATAAGCTGCTTGGATGACTAGAGAGTTTATGCTGTCAGAACTATTCATAGTCTTTATTCTGCCTTTCATATTTACAGGTTTCCTACCTGCCCATCACAGGATCTTTAAGTAGAACTGTAAATCACAAATTTCCCCAAGATCTAATAGCCTATATATTTTAACAGGTATTGCTGAACAGAGAAGATAGAATAAATCACACAAAACAAAGTTTTGTTTTGTTAAGTGTATAGTGTCACCAGATTTTTTAAGGGATGGTTGCTCACAGCAGAAGATCCTGTGTTAGGGATCATTACAGTAAACCAGATGGAGTTGAATGTAGTTAGGGACTTGGCTGCTATCACAAAGTGACTGTTATCATCTTCAAGGGTAACTGGCAACAGAGGGAGGTCTCTGATGACTAGAAAAAGGCAAATATCACTCACATTCCTTTAGAAAATGGATAAGGAGGAAGCAACTAGCTCACCTCAATCCCTGGGAAGTTTATGGGCTAAATTTTCTGGAAAACCTTGCCCACGCACATGAAGAACAAGAAGGGATTAGGAACAACCGATATCGTTTTACCAAGTGCAAACTATGCCTGCATGGCTGTGTGGCAGGGTCAGGACTAGTTGCAACCCTCTATCTCCAAACACTCCTCTGTAATTAAGCTGAAAATGGTCATGTGAGAGCCTTCTGAGTTGTGAGCATAACCAAAACATTCTGAATAAAGTTAGTTAGTAACTTTTATTGATCTCTGCAAATATTTTTTGAGATTTGTGAAACTCATTATTTTTCAAAAATGGATATTAAAATCAGTTTTGCTTCCTACCTGAAAGCTTATGCAATGAGTATTAAAATGATTTCTTAGCTGAGGATCTGGATAGTTGCAAATCTCTTCTTTAGAAAAGGAGATTGCAAGATAGGGAGTAATTTAAAATGCATCCTACTTTTAAAATTGCCTTAAATTTTACTTTTTAAAAGGTAACTTATGGGGTTAATTTTAATAATTTTCTTGCAACTTCAGCCAAAAATTGGTGTTATTTAGCACCCTTTTTCCTATTTCCTCTACTCTTCAAATGATTGATTTTCTACAGAAATACTAATAATATAAAAATATGTAGAATCCTACTTGAAACAGACAGATTGCTCCTCCTATGGAGTGCCTTAGATTATTAAAACTTTGTTCTTTTAAAAACTATGTCAGAGTCTAAGACAGCTTTTGCATAGATGCAATAACAATAACTTGAGGGAGAATAATTTGAGTTAAGATGAAAAGTTCAGATCACTCATTTAAACAAACGCTAATACTTAAAGAGCTGCTAACAACTGAAGAGACAGAAAACTACAAGAAGGAGAAAGGTAACTACAACAGTAATTTTTTAAAATATTGGATTGAATTATAATTTGGTTTGGATGCTTACAGTCTAAAAAAAGGGAAAATGCATGCATATATTAATTTCTTAGTAATTTAACCAAATTTCTTGCTCTGTATTGTCCTGTTGCCTTGTTGCTGTATGTATTTACTCATACTTGTCATGTGCTGTAAGTAGAACAAGTTGCAACCAGTAGGGCTAATCTCAGGGTGTACAGTTGTACATAATAGAAAGTGAGATTAGTGTAAGTCTTACAATGGATGAAAGGAAGAAATATTATAGAAATTACTTGTGCTCATTTGAGGATAAAAAATTATCTTAGTGACATTTTCCTGTCAAAACCTAGTCAGTGAAGCTCAAATTCTTAAAAAGGCCTGTTCAAATAAAATCTACAGACTAATAGTTATTTACATGAATTAACCTAAGTTGAATGAATATAGTTTGAAATAATGAACTTTCAGTTGATACTATCTTAAGTTATGGAGAGATTCATTTTGCAGACTTTTTATGTTCAGGTAGAAACACTGATTTACTTAGGGAGCCTCACACACATCCTGAAAAAGGGAAGATGCCATGTTTGTATTATACTTAAAGAAGCTGCCGCCTTTTTCCTACCACAAAACCAATTTTAACCAATGCTATCTGCACTCTACAAAAAGTCACATGATTGCCAGCTTATGTATAGGATTTCAGTCCTCTTTTATTACTTCATAGCAAGACTGAGCGAAGTAAGAGCAAACATGTATTGTAGTGAGATTGTCTTATATGAAAAACATAGATATTTCTAGAAATAACAATGGGAATCAAAAACAAATAGCTACTTCATTTGTCTAATCCCTTTTTATAAATTTTCTTCTTAGTCCTAAACTTTGAATATTATTTTTAAGCCACTCTGTATCAACAGCTATTATGTTTTAAATAGGTATAATATATAATATAAAATGTGCAAACTTTATTTAATTAAATATATATTCTCAACCATGACTATGTAACCTAATACGTAGCTATGTCAAGCATTTAGGTTCCTCATTGACTTCAATTAATTAAGGTCTTCAAAAATTAAATACTGGGCTTAATACTGCACAACTTGCTTTAGATATTTCTCTGGTGGGAGTAACTGCAGTACACTGTCTTCCTTCTTTACTTTATGACCTGTTCTTTCTAAACCTGAGGTGAAGAAACAGGTGGTAAAAAGAAAGAAAGGGCTACTGCTCTAAAGAGGATTTCTGATTCCTTTCTGAAAATCACTGCTTTGAAACTGCTGTGTATCCAAATGATCCCATTGTTTATTACCATGCTTTCTTTCCTTTCTTGGTCTCATGAAATAGAGAGTTTGTCTTTGAATTAGTGATTTTCATTTTGACCTTAAGAGCAAGTAGAACATTTGAAGATATGAAGAACATTTATGATATGAACAATACTCTTGAAACAATTTTTTGAAGAAAAGTTGAGTTGAGATGTCCTTTGATATCCAAGACCATCAAGATTTTGTGCCAGATTCTTAAACTATTACACTTAATTTTGCTTTTCATATATTTTTTTCTGAATTAATTTCCTAGAAATTAAACTCCCTTGAGCTCTCTTCGCCAGTTCTTGTCTACTTATGATATTATTGTCAATTTACTGGTCTGGGCACTACCTCTCTGTACCCACTGAAAAAGAGTTAAAGGTAATTAAGGTTTTCTGTTATCATCAGATTTGTCCTCCCTTCATGAATAGTCATGAAAAGAATCATCATCAACTTAAGAGGGAGCACCTAGATTATCTGCCCAGAATTAGATGGGACATATGCCAGCCTAACCATCTGGAATGACTGGATAGAAATTTCATTTACACAAAACGATCAAGTTATCACTTGGCAATGCTTCAAGCTTCTGTCCAGTGAAGAATAAAACACAGGAAAAAGACATGTTGCCACTATAGATTAGTCAAAGATGACCAGGTAGGAAAACACAATGTATTTTACAACAATACGACAATTATACAATGTTTACAACACTGTTAACATTTTGTTTTAATATTTCATTTTGCTGATGAATTATGAATTATGAATTAGTGAGGAGAAAGAACTTATAACTGCCCTGAACTTATATTATCATCTAAATCAAACTTCTGAATTTTCTGTGGTTTTCTGAACACTTTGAATATCTCATGTTATGGTAGATGATACATTTAGAATAAGTGATACCATATTTAATTCATTGTCAATGCTTAAAGATTCACATTATAACCAGTGATCAAACTGGAGTGTCTTCCAGGATACAGAACTGCAATGAAAGCCTCTTAGGGTGATGGTACTACTTCATTGCCTGATACAGCTTCTAATACATTAAAAAGAAGTTAATAGCTTTTTAAAAAATGATTCTTGTGTTATAATTTCAATGCAGATGACAATTACAGAAGTAGAGCCAACTATAAAAAGACATAAACAACTAGACTTGCAAATTCAGAATAAATGTTAGGCAATATTTTACAGTGAGTAACACATTGATCACAACAGATTGTAGATAAAAGCCTAAATAGAAATTGTACAGTAGAAGTAAAATAAAGTATTATGAATATGAGGGTCTACAGCCCAGGTATGTTAAAAAAAAAAGAAACAACCAAAAAACCAAAACCAGCAATAAAATATTTTATAAAACCCTCACTTTTGTGCTGCATTTTACTGGAGTCATGGAAAAGAAACTTCATAAGAAAGTTATAAAAACTCTACAGGAGGACTATATGACAAGACTGATTGTTTAGGGGTGTGTGTAAGTACATGGTTCACTTAAATTATCATGAGGACAACAGATGATCGGAAAGAGGAGGGAAGAGAGATAGATGTGTCAAAGACAAAACCACAAGAGTCAGATTTACGGCATTTAATCCAAGATCTTTAACCGAAGTACCTGTATTAGAAGGCTGTAACAATGCATGTGTTGAACAGTTGAGTGAGGTTTACTGCAATTTATGATACTACTTAAGCTTCTATGCATTATGTTAATTTAATTTATTTTATGTATTNTGGTACTACTTCATTGCCTGATACAGCTTCTAATACATTAAAAAGAAGTTAATAGCTTTTTAAAAAATGATTCTTGTGTTATAATTTCAATGCAGATGACAATTACAGAAGTAGAGCCAACTATAAAAAGACATAAACAACTAGACTTGCAAATTCAGAATAAATGTTAGGCAATATTTTACAGTGAGTAACACATTGATCACAACAGATTGTAGATAAAAGCCTAAATAGAAATTGTACAGTAGAAGTAAAATAAAGTATTATGAATATGAGGGTCTACAGCCCAGGTATGTTAAGTGTCAAAGACAAAACCACAAGAGTCAGGTTTACGGCATTTAATCCAAGATCTTTAACCGAAGTACCTATATTAGAAGGCTGTAACAATGCATGTGTTGAACAGTTGAGTGAGGTTTACTGCAATTTATGTTACTACTTAAGCTTCTATGCATTATGTTAATTTAATTTATTTTATGTATTCAGAGAGGACATAAAATATTTAAGACGTGGCAAGTAGAAAACAAGCCTAGAAATAGGTTCGGTCATCTAGGTGTTTCCTGTTATTTTAGAGAAGATGAGGAATCCTACCTGGTCTCCAGCTGGTGTTCCAGCAAGGCACAGATCTTTGGGCAGTCCAGAAACCTGGCTGTTAATCCTACTCACACAACTTGGATACCTGTGGCACCTCAGATGACATTAGGTGCTAATGTTTTAGCAGCTGAACCTGATGCAGAATTTCCACTAGAATAGAAATACAATGTTCTGTGCAAACCAAACCCTTAGTCATCGAAATAAAAAAATATACTTTAACGTGATCTTACTGTACTCAGGTTCGAGACCACTTGAGGAATCTGAACATACACCGGCACATGTGACCTAAATAGACAGATTACAGAGTCCTGAGGGAATTGCTGATGTAGATGCCAAACCGCACTCACTGATAGTTCAAAAGCCATGGCAGTCGAGAGGAGATCTCAATGACTCAGAAGGCCAACCATATTGTGGGTTGCATCAAAAGAAACATGATCAGCAGGTCAAGGGAGGTGATTCTACCCCTCTGTTCCTCTCTTCTGAGATCTCAACTGGAGTTCTGTGTCCATTTCTGGAATCCTCAACATAAGAAGCATATGGAAGTGTTGGAATAGGTCCACAGAAGCACTTGATCAAAGATGATCCAAGGACTGGAGCACCTTCCATACGAGGACAGGCTGAGAGAGTTGGACTTGTTCAGCCTGGAGAAGAGAAGGCTCTGAGGAGATCTTATATTGACCTTCCAGTACCTGAAAGGGGCCTACAGAAAGCTGAACAGGGGTTATTCCTAAAGACTTGTGGTGATAGGATGAGGGGGAATGGGTATAAACTGGAGAGGGGCAGATTCAGGCTTAATATAAGGAGGAAATTCTTTACCATGAGTGGTGAGACACTTGAAGAGGTTGCCAAGGGAAGCTGTGGCTACCCCATATCTGGAGGTGTTCAAGGCCAGGTTGGATGGGGCCTTGGACAGCATGACAGGGGTGTTGGAACTAGATGATCTTTAAGATCCCTTCCAACCCTAACTATTGTATTCTATGATTCTTTGACTACAGAAAAGGGAATATTACACCCATTTTGTAAAAGGGTGAAAAAGAGGACTCTAGGAACTACCAAACAATCAGCCTCATCTCTGTGCCCAATAGGATCATGGAGCAGATCTTCCTGGAATACATATGGAAATATGTGGAAGAGGGACATGATTTGATTCAGCCAGTGCTGTTTGACTATGCTGGTGGCCTTCTACAATAGAGAGACTGCATTAGTGAACAAAGGAAGAGATAAAGATGTCATCTATCTGGACTTCTGTAAAGCCTTTAATATGGGTCCTTACAACAATCTTGCTGTTAAAATGGCGAGATATGGGTTTAGTGGATGGACTGCTAGATGGATAATGATGACTGCATTGCTATGTCCAATGAGTTACAGTCAATAACTCAATGTCTCAATGTCCAATTGGAAACCAGTAATGAATAATGTCCCTCAAGGGTATGTATTGGGACCAGCACTGTTTAATATATTCATTAATGCCATACATGGTGGGATTGAGTGCACCTTCAGCAAGTCTGCAGATGACTCTAAGTTGAGTGGAGCAGTTGGTAACGTTTGAAGGAAAGGAACATCTACAGGCTCAAAGAGTGGGCCCACACGAGCTTCTTACATTTCAACATGGCCAAGTGCAAGGTCCTGCACCTTGATCAGGGAAGTTCACAATGTTAATACAAACTGTGGAATTAACAGATTGAGAGCAATTCTGTGGAGAAGGACTTGAAGATAGTGGTGGATGAAAAACTGGATAGAAGACAGCAATGTTCACTTGCAACCCCTCAAGCCAGTAACATCCTGGGCTGCATAAAGGAAGCATGGCCAGCAGATGATTCTTTCCCCCAGCCCCTATTCTGCTTGGAATACTGCATCCAGCCCTGTGGTTCCCAGTACAAGAAAGACAGGAACCTGTTAATGTAGGTCCAGAGGAGGGCCTCAAAAATATTCAGAGGGCTAGAACACCTCTCCTATGAAGAAAGATTGAGGGAGTTGGACTTGTTGATCCTGGAGAACAGAAGGCTTAAGGAAAACTTTAATGCAACATTTCAATATACAGAAATGCTTAGGAAAGCATCAGTAGTAACAGGAGAAGATGAGATGGTTTTAAACTGAAAGCAGATGGGATAAAATGTAGCACAAGGGTGCTGAAATGCTAGAACAGGTTACTCAGAAAAGTTGTCGGTGTCCTATCCCTGGAAGCATTCAAGTTCAGGTTGGATAGGGCTTTGAGGAACCTGATCCAATGAGACATGTCCCTGCCCATGATGGGGGGAAGTGGACTAGATGATGTTTATTGTCTCTTCCAACTCATATCATTCTGTGATTGCATGATTGCATCCTATGATTTATGAAGTCTTATAACTCATGAAGTATGTCAAGCATTTACAATGCAGACATTTTAGAAAATGGGAGTAGATTCTGGTTCTAAAGAAATATAGTCATTAAAGTAACTTCTGTCCTGCAAAGAGGAGCCTTTTTCAGTTGTTTTCTGTTTTGTGTTCTGAGTAGACTAATACAAACAACATATTTTTATAAGAATTAAGATGTAACGTTACAAAAAACACACTTTTTCCAGCATTTAGTTTAATGCCAGGGTTAAATTTAGAATTAATGAACAAAGTAACCTAAGCTTTAGCCCTTCATTAAACTCTGGCTCCAAGGAGTCTGGGCTATTCCAGTTTACTTACACTGGAAAAAAAGGAAAATTGAAATTAAAGTTTTCCAGATACATATGGAAATAGTACATAGTATGCCCATAGTATGTTGGGCATACTATATTCTGCTCTTTATACTTATCAACTCAAGGATTAGAAGTATTCAATATCAAACCAAGTTAGTAATTCATCATAAGTTGTTAAAAATATTTTGTAAAGTAATTAATCCAAGACATTTCTGTGACATTTGTTGATGTTATAATATTAAGCATGTTTGACCTCTGTTCTGTTAGAGTGGTGAGCAGAGTATCTTTCTTGTAAACAATCCAGAGTGCAACTGGAAACAGTGAATATTTTCTTTTTACTTGAACTAAGAAAAGAAAACTGCCGATGCGTACATGGCATGAGCCAATGGTACATATCAGGTTCTGTTCACAAAGCTGGCATAAGAAAAGCTATAAAGTGAGATAATGAGAGGACTACCAAGATGTTGAAGAGGGTTGAAATGTTGAAAGGATGGGGTTGGTTTAGCCTGGAGAAGAGAAGCTAAGTGCGTTATTCCTGTCACCCTCAAGCACCTAATGTGAGAAAGTAGAGAAGACAAACTTCTCAGAGATTCAGAGTGGAAAATGAGAGGTAACCGACACAAGCTGGAACACAGAACAAGGAAATGAATAAAATCTTTTTAATTAAAAAAATACCAAAATGTCATCAAATACCATAATACATTGCTCAGAGAAACTGTAGGCCTTTAGCAATCTGCTAGACATGCTCTGAGCAGGAGGCTGGACTAGATCACCTCTGGAAATCATTTCTCACTCTCTGATTCTATAGTCAATGTACAGAGAATCCTTTGGAGAGATCACAGAATTACTAGGTTGGAAAAGACCCACTGGATTGTTGAGTCCAACTATTCCTATCAATCTCTAAACCATCTCCCTAGCACCTCTTCTACCTGTCCCTTAAACACCTCCAGGGAAGGTGACTCAACTACCTGCCTGGGCAGCCTGTTCCAGTGCCCAATGACCCTTTCAGTGAAAATTTTTTTCCTAATGTCCACCCTGAACCTCTCCTGGCGGAGCTTGAGGCCATTACCTCTTGTCCTGTCCCCTGACACTTGGGAGAAGAGGTCAGCTCCCTCCTCTCCACAACCTTCTTTCAGGAAGTTATAGCAATAATGTCTCCTCTCAGCCTTCTCTTCTCAAGGTTAAACAACCCCAGCTCTCTCAGCCGCTCCTCATAAGACTTGTTCTCCAGCCCCTTCTCCAGCTTTGTTGCTCTTCTCTGGATACGATAGCGTCCTCCTTCTTGTAGCAAGGGGTCCAGAACTGAACACAGGATTCAAGGAGCGGTCTCACCAGTGCCGAGTACAGAGAGAGAAGAACCTCCCTGGACCTGCTGGTCACACTGTTTCTGATACAAACAAAGATGCCATTGGCCTTCTTGGCCACCTGGGCACACTGCTGGCTCATGTCAGTCGGCTGTCAACCAACACCCCCAGGTCCTTCTCCTCCTGGCAGCTTTCTAGACAGACTTCTCCCAGTCTGTAGCTCTGCATAGGGTTGTTGTGCCCCAAGTGCAGGACCCAGCATTTGGCCATGTTAAACCTCATGTGATTGGACTCTGCCCAGTGGTCCAGTCTGTTCAGATCCCTTTGCAGAGCCTCCCTACC
>WAAB01000573.1:30804-60815 GCA_013389865.1 Piaya cayana
TGCATGACAGCACTCAAGATCACCTGTTCCATGACTTTCCGTGGCACTGAGGTCAGACTGACAGGCCTGTAGTTCCTTGGATCCTCACTGCGACCCTTCTTGTAGATGGGCACAACATCAGCCAGCCTCCAGTCCAGTGGATCTTCCCCAGTCAGCCAGGACTGCTGGAAAATGATGGAAAGGGGTTTAGCAAGCACATCCACCAGGTCCTTCAATACTGTTGGGATGGGAGATTTTAACTTTATTTCCTTTCCTGTTGCACTGGGTCAGTAATGGAAAGAATGCGCTGTAGAAATATCAGGCAAAAGTGAGGCCTCAACTACACTTTCGCCCATCTTTCCAGTTTCTCAAAAGATAGATAATACAAATCAAATTCCCTGTAAATTACTGGAGATCTTAAAAAAGGTCCAGAGAAACTCCAGAATAGCAAAAGCATTCTGAATTGTCAATTACTTCAGCATCAAATAGGTTAATTCCAGTAGGCCATATCCAGGCAATTTAATTCTGAGTGAACTGAGGTCAAATGTAGAAAGTTCAGCCCTCAGTAACAACATAGACTGTCTACTGCTAAAATTCTATAGTTGCTGCAGGGCATTTTAAGAAGAGCACAAGTCAACTGCAGTGTAGATATTCTCAGGTGAGGACGTAACCAGCAATCTGTGAAGCAACAGAATCAACAGAGTATCCCTAACATGCCATGCATGGAAGGAGTTAATAACTGTATATTTCAAAATAGATAACTTTCAGTATCAAGAAGAGAGTAAGATGCAGTCCTTTGATGAAGGAATATGTCCTTCACTAACAATTTAATTACTGATTAATAACAAAAAATATCTTTTTTCCAACCATAAAGAAATGAGCAAACCATTTTTACCAAAATGCATTCTTACAGTTTGTGATTTTAATAATCTTCATGATTTTTGAATTTCAATTTAGTAGAGGTGTTTACCAGGTTACTCCATCTGATCAGTCTGACTTAGATGCATAGTCTCCCAAAACAATGAGCGATCAAAAAGGTCACTTTCTGCATATTGTTGTCAGAATCACCATGGCTCACCTTAAGATCTACTTTTCAAGTACGGTAGTACCTAAATTAGGAACATAAAATGAACTGCATTAAGTTTTCATCACCTTAGCCTATTCAAATAAGCAGAAAGAAAGCTTTTAAAGGAGCATCTTCATCAATGACTTGCATTGCAATTTACAGTGGACAGAATGCTCAATGTATAGCCCAAACTAATTATTAAGAAATATTGATGAGAAGAACACTTGCCTTCAAGACTTCTCTTTTCAGATCTGGGAAAGCTCTCTGAACTGTTACCATGACGTGGATGGCAAGACAAACAGGAAAAAAAACAGGAAAAGTGTAATTCAGTTATGACCCATGTAAGCCTTGGTTTTGAGGCTGAAAACTAAATTTTGCTCAGGTAATCTTGTGTGAAACCTGAATTAGATCATTTTGACATAGACATCTACGTATTTTCTGTATCTGATAGATAGATTTAAACACTATCAGAAGATAGTTCTCCCTACTTTTCTGAGAGTTTTGTTTCACAAGTTCCTTATCATGAACTAGGACAGTGCTCCAACTGAGAAAAGTGATTCATCCTTCTTTCCTGCCTATGGTCACCTTTTCTTTTGTCTGCTAGCAGTAGTTATTGTAATCCTTTGCTAGGCATGGGAACAGTACACTGAATCCAACTGCTTTCAGAAAAAAAAGAAAAAACACTTATGCAGTGATTTTTAGGAAGATTAGCTGCTTTTGAATCTACTGCCTAAAACATATCTCTTAGGATATGATAACTTCAGTTCCATTAAAGCTTTTCAAAAGACGAATATAGATGAAATTGGTAGCATTATTAACTCTATGGCCTCAAGTATACTTTTCTATTTATTTTTGTATTTCTGAAGTAAATGTTCCATCTCAGATTATCCAGATGTTTTTATCCAGGCCAACCTCCTGCACCAGGGTTACACAGGAATGGCAGTTTTGGCTGTTTTGTTTGTAAATTACTTCCTCATTACTAACAAACAATTTCTTTCTCTTTTTCTTCCGTATTCTGAGCAACGTTTGAAAAAACCTGAAATTTGATTTGTAATTTTTTTCACTCACATGCATATCATGCTTTCTTCTTCATAACACAAGCAAATGAAAAAAAAAAAAAAAAGCAAAGAAAGACTTCTATGTTGGGTCAGATTCTCAGGTACTGAAGAAAAAAGAAATTGTTAACAGAGGGTTTATCTCTTTGGCTTTGGTCATATTACTAAATTTCCCGAAGAACAGCAAACTACACAGTGCACAACAAAATTTGGTTTTTTTCCCCCAGAAGATTGAGTAATTTATGCAAATTAATTTTCTGAACTGCTATAACTGCATCTTGAAGTTCTTTCCGCAATGAAAGTTTGAAACTCCTTTCAGCATCTTGGAAATGTACACAGAAATGTCTGATAAAGACAAATTTGGAAAAGACAGAGAAGAAAGAATTGCAATATATTTTGATATAAAACAACAGCAGAGATGCCACATATTCTTTATCAAAAACATATTCATTTCCCTTGCTATCTTTATGAATTAATTCTGCAGTGTATTTCTGAGATACAACTACCTTTTTGTTTTTTCCTTCTGTATTGTACCTTTTGTTGTCAAGAATCTGGATCCTGTTATAAAGTCTTCAAGTTCAAATTCTTTCTGCCCCTTTTAAATTGTAACTGGCATACTAATCTTTCCATTTGGCTATAATACCTGCAGTTGTAATTAAATTGCTAAAATGATATTCCATCCATGTTATGCTGTACAGCATCTGCCACAGTTTTCCTTAAGCTTGTACTTCACCATACAGACGTCTAATTCATGATTTTTTCCTCTCTAATGAGGTCAGAATGTCTTATATAGTCTCAAATAACACAGGAAATTACTTCATTAGATGTACCTTGTTATGTGCAGAATCCAATGTAAGTAGAATTAGAAAGCACTAGAAGTTTCTTCTCAGAAAATATAGCTTTCCTCCTAGCCTCACCTTGCCTTGCCCCCCTTTGCATCTCCTCACCTGCCCTCCTTTCCCACCACCCCTCCTTTCCCACCTCCTCTCCTTTCCCATTACCTTGCCTCCCCTCCATTCCGATCTCCCCTCATTTCCCATCTCCTTTCCTTTCTTCTACTCTTCCCTCCTCTCCACTACTTTCCTTTCTTCTCCTCTTCCCTCCTCTCCTTTCCTTCCTGCCCTTACCTTTGGCCTTCTTGCCCTTGTCCTTTCCCTGCCTTTGCCCCATCTCACTTCTTTTTTCTTTACCAATATTGCCCTTTCAAAAGGAATAATTTCTAACTACTTGTCCATCATTTCAGTATTTTGAATGACATTTTTTCCTGGGAGATAAAATTTAATATAAAACTGACTTCCCAAAGAACAGCAAAGTACACAGCTTTTTGATGTACTGCTTCTTTCCTCCTGCCTGCCTGGCCCTAGCCCTATTTCTTTGTATTGTTTTGATATGCGTGAGCATTCTTAAGACTAAAGCAAGTTGTTCTACAAATTATTGGTTTCATCAATTTTAGCCTCAGATTCTAAATGTCTGCACAGAATGTGATGGCAAGAGGAGATCAGAAATTTATTTGAATTTAATTTAAACTCCGTGACAAGGAGTGAAGGATGTTTTCAATCAAGTTCATTCAACAGGTTTGTTCTTTTCCATTTTATTAAACTTCTACAAAGAGAGACTACATTTTATTGTTATTGGAGGTTATTCTTTTTTTTTTTTTTGATTACTTGTGTATGTGCTTATGCTTAACTTATTCTTCCAAAATATGACCGGTGACTTTCACTCCTTTACAGTTCAGGAGGACTTCACTCTCTGTAATTAAACCTGGACTTTGCCATTCAGTCTTTAGTAAAAATAGTAAAAATTGCATGGCAGATTTCAGCTTTCAACAGCATTTGGTGTGATCTGTCCTGAGAAAATTGTACTTGAGAAAATTAAATGAGCATTGCTTCTGTCTAATGTAATAATTAACTCTGCTCTTAAAATGAACCCTTTAGTTGCAAGACATAGCTTAAAGGTCAAAGCGAAGATTCTAAGAGAACTGTTGCCGATGAATGTTCATTGTACCTAAAACTAAGTATGTTATTTTAGGTGATTCATTTATAAAGGCTCTGTAAATTGTAACTTAAAATGTGCAACTGTGTTCTAAGTATCCTACAAGCCCCAAAATTAAAAGGCAGAAAGCCCAACAGAAAGAAAACCTGACTTGTAGGCTATTTCCCATTGCAAGTAACCTGCCACAGATGTGTGAAAGAACGGCTGCACATTTAATATCTTGCTGCCTTCCTCAGCTATTACAAATCTGTGCATTTGAAGTTCTGGGATTTCGGTACTGCTGTACTTGCCAGGTGTTTTTGTTGTCATTTCATGACTCCCTCTTGGAGTTGTCATGTTTATTAGCTGACACTCATCATCCCGAACTGCATGTTCTTGCAGCCAGAGAACATAAACAGCACTGGAAAGCAATTTTCAATATTATTTTAGACGCTCAGCTTTGCTACTTTCAGAGTTCATCCTTTCTAAACTGTTTCCCTAATCTACTTCTCCTGCAAAGACAAATTATCTGTCTGTTTCTTTTCAAATAACCTTCAGATCCCAGGGTGAGGAAACCAGTAAACTACTGAAGCAGAAAGACTGTTAGACTGGAAAGATTTTGCAAGTAATGAGACATTGTTTAATTGTAGGTTTTTGATGGTAGATTTTAAACAGAAGACAACACACACTGTGTTGTGTTTCTGCCTGCAAATCTTTAATATTTGCATAGAAGAAATCTTGGCTGCATAAAAGACTTTTTGAACTACATTGCCTATTAATAAAATAAGTGTAAATGGAAAAGTGTCTCTGGCACTCTTAGCAAAGAATCAGGGAAGTCTCCTTCATTAGTCTTATAAAATACATGATCTCCACTTCAAACTCCTTGGTTGTATGTTTTTCTTAGTTTACTATGAGTCGAGTTATCTATCCATTTTTGATGTGCTGATCATAAAACAGCATTCCCAGATTTGGATTCCTTCCCAGAACTGCATTATGTTGAGAATGTGTAGCTCAGTTTTCATATACTTATGTGGGCCAAAAAATGGGTTGATGTGCTGGAAAGCAAAAAGTAATAAACTGAATAAATTCAGGTACTAAAGATTGCTGGATATATTTTTATTATTATTTCAACAAAAGCCAGGAACAAAAAAAAAAAAGTCTTAATTAATTTTTGTTGCAAAATTCATGTTAGTATTATCTAAATATTTCTCCATAGGCTAATGACAGCAGAAAACCCACTTCAATTATAAATTGCATTGCAGTGAAAAGGATGTGTTTTCATAGCAGAAGATAAGACTATATATTTTCTTGGGGATACCCTCCTTATAAAAATCCTGCTATTATGTCTATTTGAAAAATAAATTTCTGTTTTGTTTCTTGTTGCATTTCAGTAAGATTCTTTCAAACACTTAGTCTGACCACAGTTACTGACATAATCTTAGAACAGTTTGAAGCAGATAGATAGTCACTTCACTCTTTTATATTTTTTCTTTACTTATTTGTTTTTTTAAAAAAGATTTAAACATTCTATATGTTCCAAATCCTTTTTAAAGTCATTTTCAAAGACCAGGCTTGATTAGAAGTGATTTGTAACTATTTGCTTGCTTTCATCTTCCTCTTTCACCACTCAGCACAATGCAGCATTAAAGGAGACAATAGCTCTTTCAAAATGGCTCTGAACTGCAGCAGATCAACCCAACATGCTCTTGTAAACATCTCCTCTAACCAGGTTTAAAGTTGGACCAAGAAGTTTACAAGTTGTGTATACTGTGAAGACTTCTGGTAGACTCTAGAAATGATCTCTAAGCACAATGTAGACTGCAAAAGTTGTATTCTGCTAATGCAGCATTGTAGTGGTCCCTACAGGAGGTTGAGTGCTTATTACTAACTACTATACAGTGCACTGGTGTTAGCTGATAAGAGTTTGGCTACAGTCAATTTTCTTCATAGTAGCTCATATGGTACTATATTTTGTATTTATGGTGAAAAGAGGGTTGATAACATGCTGATGTTTTAGCCGTTACTAAGCAGTGTTTGCACGGTGTCAAGGCCTTTTCTGCTTCTCACCCCACCCTGCCAGTGCATGAGAAGTTGGGTTCCAATAAGGGAATGCACAAGATGCTGGGAGAGGACAGAGCCAGGGCAACTAATCTCAAGTGACCTAGGGGATGTCCTGTAACATTTGTTACAGGTATTCGTATTTGTCTTCCCAAGTAACCGTTACACGTGATGGAGCTCTGCTTCCCTCAAAATAGTTGAATACCTGCCTGCTGATGGATAGAACTGAATTAATTCTTTATTTTGCTTTGCTTGGGCACACAGATTTTCCTTTCCCTTTAAACTGCCTTTATCTCCATCCATGAATTTCTCTCACTTTTGCCCTTCCTGCTGTACATGAGTGGCTTTGTGGGGCTTAGCTGCCTCCCAGGGTTAAATCACAAGTAGTGTTTGGAATACCATGGTTATTTTTAAGGATAAAAAGAGAATCCCAAAATAACCTCCCAAAATATTCCAGAATGTTAGGCACAAGCACAATCTTCCTTCCATGCTTCCTGCAGTGGTGAGAAGTCGTATTTTGTTTCCATGCAATTTCTATATAAATACTATAAAATGCAAGGAATATGAGAACAAAATCTGACATTTGTTAAATAGACTAAAAAAGCATAATGACTCTACTTCTTTGGATAGGACATGTTTGGACTTGGACACAAGTATTATTCATCTAACCACATTACAACAGAATTAGTGATATAGGTATGACATTTACTCTCCTTAAATTGTTTCTTTCATGAACAAAAAGCATCTGATTTTTTTTTCTGCTTTCACACATCTGGGAGACCTTAATTAGAGAAATCTGCACTGCCTAAATGCCACAGAAATTCTTGACACAGTCTGTCTAAATTATCAGTTTATTAGAGACCTTTGGCCCACATTTGTTGACTGCATTTTAGTGTAGATTAACTCCTGCTCTTTGTCACGCTATATCCACTCCTTGTTTATTTTCAGACTGAAGCTAATTAAACTTGGAGTACTGAAGAGCTCCTGCTTTCACTCCATCTTGCATTAGACTCTGAGACTGTATATAGAAATCCTGAAAATAGACAAAACTTCATATTTTTCAGCATTAGTCCTTGTCTCCATCTTTCTGTGGCTCTCTAGCCTTGTCATCAATATGTTCCTGGGACTCGTGCCCTAAGCTAGGCATCCAGACCAATAGTCATTTAACAAAAGTGATAAATCCTGTGCTCCAAAAGTCTGCTTTTGTGTAACTGGGAGTGTAAGAAAATGCTATTACATATTGATAACTTGACCTAATGTGTGACTATCTGGGATTTGGCTTGGGCATTCACTAAGTCATAGGAACCACAGAAAAGCTGTCTTGTACAGCAGTGAAGACGTCCTCTGTCTCCCTGACATAGACAGAATTTGGGATGAAATTAATGAAAAAAACTTAGTTCAAGGCTGGTATTACTATAACATGGGTAGAAGTATTTACAATACACATAACATTTATGAAATTACCTCAACTTTGACTCAAAGAAGCGAACAGATCAAATTATTCCACCATTCTGTTTAGCTTTTAGATTTGCTTTTATTACCATCAATAACGTCAATTGTGATTTTTACTTTATAAACCATATTCTTTATGACTTTTCTTATAAGTCATACAGATCACAGTTCCATTAACTAAAAACTCCTGCTTCTTTACAGTTTTCCCCATCTAATATCTGCTACAAACTTCTGCTATGTTTCAGTAGAAGAGGACTACCTTGTGCGCATCCCTCTCAAAGACTATCTTCAGCACATTCTACAAGACAATAATTAATTTGCTTTAAGTGAATTGCCTAGAGGATTTAACAAATGCAGGAAAAAATAAGTAGTTTTCAGAAATATATGACATCATACAGAAGATGCTGATTCTTTATACACAACCTTGTTACATTTCTGTGGAGCAAAGCTAGTATAAATTGAAAAAAATGAAGATCTACCTATCTAGCAATGAAATCCCAAATGGAAAATGTAGTCTGAATTCTCCTCCATATGATCTTTTTTTTTGTAAAACTGGATAATTAATATTAGATATAATAGAATATTGGTCATGGGAAGTGATTTCAAAAAAAGCCATACCAGGTAAAGTTGCATGAGAAGTTCTAGAACATAAAGAAAGAAATATGTATTTTTCCTTCACAGTAGGAAAACTGTCTTCTCACCTTTCTGTCCCCAAATGCAGTGTTTCACAAGTCATTTTGATCTCTGTTATCCAAGATATAATCGTTTTTCAAGGTGATTTACAGAGATCACAAGTATTTCTCCAGTCTTCTTTGCTATGCAGTATAATTTATTGATATGGCCAAGCCTTATCATATGGCTATTTCATTCAGAGTAAATGCATGACAATGTGCTTATTTGTATAGAGAATAGAGTGACAAAAACGGAGAAAATGAAAAAAGACAATTTATGTAAAACACAAGTGAAAGCATTTTTAAATTTTCAGCCTCAGATAGTTGCAGTATGAATTCTGATATATGGATCATACCTATTACTTTCCATTGAGATTACAGAAAATCTTGTAGTCTATAGCAGAGTTAATATAGCCTGTCTTGGTGTCTTCACCTCTCACCCCTCTGTCCCCCCTTGCATAATATTACATTTGAAAGTTTAGTTAATTTTTAAAGTCATTCTCTGGAGTATCTCCATGCTCTTAAATGTCACTTTGGCAGAACACAATATCCTGTATATCTTTTGTCATAACTGTCAGATCCATTCAGAAACCTCTTAGGGCAAAAGATGAAGTTTATTTTCAGTTGTACCTATTTCCTTAGGAGTCTTAGATTTGATTCTCAAGTTTGCATTGTGTTTCTTCCCTGGGGGAAGAGTAGCTCTTTCCTAGGAAGAAGTCAATCTTCAGCATGGTGTCCTTCAGATGCTAAATTTCTCAGACATGGAAGTCAGTGGATAACCCCTCTGGTCTGGGTCCAGAGAGGATTGTTGGGTACCAAACAAAACCCAGTCTGGTAGTATGAAGCCTTGTAATTTTTTTTTTAATTTAGTTTTCTTCTGTAGTTGCTTATAATGACCAAATAGGTGCCATTCACTTTGGTTAACGTACTACCATTTTCAGTCTGGTACTGAACTGAGCTATTGTAATTACATCTGCTAATAAAATAGGTCTTGTATATTGATCCTTTCCACTTTCCTTGTCAATGGTGCACACTAAAACTGTTGCTTTGGCAACAGAAAGCATAACAAGACACTATAACCATCTTATTTCATAAGAAACAAATTTGAATGTTATAATTTTACATGTTATATCTGTTCTCATTTCCCTTCCACTGACTGCCCAGTATGACAGACGTTTAAAATGCACATTGCTATTTTCGTTTTCAATTGCATGCCGAAAGAACTAGTGTGTCTTTAATGAAACAATACAAAAAAAGCCACAAAGCTATATTTGGCAAATACTATGTCATCATAATTCAGATCTTTAGACATTTCTCAGTGCTGCTCATTAAGCTTATTATCACAAATGAAGTTTGTACAATCCCTGTGTTGAATCAAACATAATAGAATAAGAAAAGTCTAATAGTGATGTAATCCCACAGGAAGGATCTTTTTGCTTTTGAAGTAATGCAAATAATACTCTGTGTTGCATTAAATTAGCATGAAGCTGATAAAGGGTAAAACCTATCAGTTGTATCATTCTCAATTTTGCTGTTCACTGGTAGTGTTGGCAGTTGCAGCAGCAAGCTCAGAGTGATAAACCTGACTAAAAAGTCATTTAATAGAAGCTTTATATCTAATAATAATCATGTCATGCCACAAGATCCAGACAATATAAATAATTCAAGAAGTCATTTATGTGTTCATCTTGGGAAATTTAAATATTATATGTGGAAACACTGTCAATCTTTAAACAATATTTATTATAACTCATCTTTATTTTTGATTGACTTTTGTAGAACTGCTTATATTCAGGTATTTTTGCATAGTTTATACAGATTTACTTTTGAGTTGGGTTTTGTGTCATTTTGTTTTTGTTTTATGACAAGTTGTAGGGGAGAAAGTACATGGAAGGACAACCTTAGATGAAACAAATTAGTTGTTAGTATTGGTGATAACCATGTGTTATCAATGTTGGGAGAGGGTAGCATCCATATCACATCTAAATATCATCAGTCATCCAGTTATTCTTGACTCTATCTTGACTAACTATGAACTAATAGTTCAAGTCAGGCTTTTGATTATAGATTTTAGCTCTATTCTCTGCCCAGAATAAAGTTTGTTCTTTCCACTTTTCCTACAGGTTTTGGGTAGGAATAAATGAGACTGTCCATTCCTGGACTAGTTAACTTCCTTTGAGCATTGTACTAAATACACCTTCGAACATTCATAAGGCTTATTCCTGACCCTTTCTCATTCATTCCCTATCGAACCCACATAATTTTCCACATAGTGGAAAATGAAGAACTCTTTCACTGAGGCATCCATTAAGTATCCATCAGAAATTGTATGTTTATTCTTACATGTTTTCATAAACGAAAGTTATGCTACTAATTTCACCTATAATTGTAAAAAACATCTGAAATCTTCCAGATGTTTTCACCTTAAGCCCTCTTATAAGGTCTAAATAATTTCCTTCTTCTCACCATCCTCAGTGTTTGCTATATCTCTCTGCTTCATTGAGTACTATTCTTTTCATCTTCTTGAAGAAATAACTTATTTAAGAATTTTTCCTTTTGAACCAGCATACTAACAAATTGCCTGCAATAGCAGGGGACTTGAATATCCCTGTCTTATACTCCTGTCTAATAAGATAATGGATAGTATGATGGATGGATAAAGGAGATGCATCCTTTATTTATAAATGGGATTATCATGCAAATCCCCTTGGATTTTGTTTCTGTAATGACTTTGCTTTTTTGATTTTTTTTTAAAATTCTAGTAATTGTATTTACTACTCAAAATACATATTATAAATACTTTATGTGTTTGTGTCAGAAGAATGCTGAAGTTAAAAAACAACAAGTTCTCAAGAAGATACAAATGGTTAGAATTAAAGGTGATTGTGGCTCATCATTTGGTCTGAGATACATACTTTCACTACTGTGTTATACAGCGAGTCTTCTAGTATCAAAAAAGACTACTGCTTACGACAATGTTTAAGGTAAATACAGGAATTTAAAAGTAGAGTGTAATGCCAAAATTCCTATTGAAAATCCCACTAATAATCCCCAGATCCTCGTGTTCAGGTNACTTCTTAAATGACTTTACCAATTTTAAGAAGTTAATTGCCATAAATTAATCTTTATTTCTTGTCCTTTTTTTTTTTTTTTTTACAAAGATATTTCTGCCAGCACTGTGGGTAAGCACCTATGAAGATTTCACCACGCTTTGAACTTCTTAGCTGTCATAGTCATAACAATACTGTATAACTGCAACAACAAGCTTTTCACAGAAGTATAATGCCTGTTTGATAATTTGTATTACTTTCACTGTTCTTCAAGGTGTATCCTCTATCTCATTTGCTACTTATTTAAACTGTTTTCTGAAAACAGTATAATTAGTTTCTGGTAGTAATTATTTTTGTGGTTGTTTCATTGTTAGTCCATGACTTAGGATATTATAGCCTCTGTCTCAAAATACAGAACTAAAAAACAGTGGTTGAAGGTCATCATTGTCCATTTATGTAGAATATCCATGATGAACCCTAAAGAGGTACAAGAAACAATGAGGTTGTGGGGGTTTTTTTCCCTATTGCTACTCTGTAGTAATAAGAGTTACTGATGTAGAAAAGCAGAAGCTGTGAAATCTGATAAAATGGTTCAAATATTGTATTTGCCTTGAATGAAAGTCTGAGATCAAATCTCACATTGATCTACAGAGGTAGTCTCTTTCTTCAGAAATAGGCTCTGGTCATTATCTGGTTTAGTTCATTGATTGCCAGCTTCTTAGAGCATAAATAGTGCTCTGTTTCACACATAGGAAGGGCAGAGTCAATATGTAACAAACGATAATGTTTTATTTACATTTTAACCTTTTAGCTTAAAGTAAAGTTTTAAATAGAGTTTAGGAAATACTTGTGCAGGTGCCACACAGGTGACATTTTCTCACTGACTCCATCATGGTTTAACATTTAAGTACTATAAATGGAAAGTATGCTTTGTTGTGATGCATGAGAGGTAAAGCATTCTAGATCTCAGAATATATAGATATATATGTATATATCTATATTTACCAATGAATCTAGAGAACTTATGAAACAAAATTTTGTAAAACCACATTTGTAATTCCACCTATGTCTAGTTTCAGCATTACAGGAGCTCAGAAACTTCCTCATCACATCCAAAACCAAATCACATCACATTAACTTTATTGAGAGTTGTGTAAGAAAATGATAGAATGACTTTGAGTTGCTTACAAATAGACATAGTGGACTATTTCTCACCTAGTAGGTCTGAAAATATAAAAATATTCCATCTGCTTCCAAAACTGAGTGAACAGTTTTTTCAGGAGGTATTTCGAATTTATCTCATACTGACATGATTTCAAATAAAAGCAGCAGAGTTGTGTCCTTCCTTCCATGTAACTTGCAAATATTAAATGTTGTCTGTCCTTTTTATTATTTCATTCACTTCTGCTCATATAGCTTGACAATCTTTGAGTTATTTATCATGCAATTACTACAACTTGGTTGTTGGAACAAGTCTACTTTTTGTAACAAAATGGAATAGTGTATTGGATTGGTTTAGATGGGAAAGATGGCATGCCCCTGACTGTGTATAGAATAATCAAGTGCTAACCAACATTTAGTTATGGCTTTGATTGATCTAAATGAAGTGAAAATTTTCCTTGATCAATCAGACTGAATAATAATGGTGCACTTCACAGTGACTAAAATCAGTGTTCCTACGACAGTACCATGTGATTTCATCCCTCAAACCAGACTAGCAAAATACTTCATTGTTCTTACACTCGATAACTTTATTTTGATATGTTCAATTTAGTAAACCTCAAAAGGAATTCTGAAAGTTGTCAGTCTCATAAAATGTTAACTAAATCTGTCTCCAGGAAAATTGTTCCACTATAGTGTTCCCAAAGAATGTAAAACAAAATGGACAAGGAAAGCCTAGTGATTTGGATAAACAATCATATGCACTAGAGATTCACTACAGGCAGACATGTACAAGAAATTTTACTTTACATTCAATTTAAATAAATGATTGCTGTTGTAAATGAGGAAGGAACAGTATTATGGTATTGACCTGGTGCTTCAACCTGATCTTGATTTGTTCCAAAATTAAGTACAGTTTACTCTGGTGCTTACTTTAAACTGTAAACTGACAAAACACCAAATAAATTAACTTATTCTAGTAAGAAAGGTTTCAAGGAAGGATGCTTTAGCAGAAGCCAGTCCAGGTCTTATTAAAATGGAAACAACCAAAGCAATAATATAAAAGAAATTGTTATAAATATTAAAAATTTTGGGGTATAAACTAGGAATAGACACAAGGCATAATTCCTCTATATTTTATATACCATTCTAGATTATGTAAGTGGAAATTGTTATAGCTAAACCCATAATGATTAAATCACTCATTTAGGTCATTATTTAGTTATCAAATATTTATTAACATTTTCTTTCTCCTTCCTGTTTTTTTTTCTCCTTTCAGCTTTCTCCTGATGAACAGGTCTCTTTTTCATGGTGCAATGTAACAAACAGTAGCACTTACAGTAATTCTATCAGTACCAAAATAATAGCATCATTTCAATGTGAAACTGAAAAGACTCAGTGGTACAGGGCTGGTATACCAAGAAGATACTTAATTTTACAAAAATTTTCTCATCCAAAGTGGCTTCTGTTAGTTTGACTGCTATTAAATTTTGTCAGCAATCATTTTTTACTAACCATGCAGTACCTCTTTGTATTCTAAGATCTTTACAAACCTCCTGCAAGTTCAGTCATTTCTTTAACAATTTTTCATTCAAAATGCAGAGAGAATCATTCCTTTTGCTTGTCTTCTGTTGAGATGACCTAAGCCTGCTACAATGGTGGCTTGCCTAGTGTTTAAAAGCACATTGAGTGCAAGTGTCGTATCTAAAAGTCACTGCTCATGAAAACTCAATAGAGGGTCCTAATCCAAAGTCCATTGAAGCACTGAAATTTTTTTTAGGAAAAACTAAAAGAAAAAATACTTATTTCAGTGACCACAGAGAAAGCCAAGAAATGCAAAAAATTGCATTAATTACAGTACTGCTGTAAAACTACGGTACATTCATTGCTATATATGCAAGCAAAGGACAGTGTAAACCTGTAACAATGTACTTGGCAGTGAGAACAGTTCTCTCAGCATAAGTGGGGTTGAGGGAGCAATTTGACAAAGAAGAAGGTCATACAGCAGATGATTATGAGCTTACTCTTGCAACACAGAGGGTCACTTAATAGAAAGCGCATAGCAGATCGTGTCAGCAAGAAGATTCTCTATTGTTAATAAAAAGGAAAAAAAAAGAGGCAGCAAAGAAAGGGGAGCTATAAAGTGTTGAAAGAGGGTGAATGTGGAGTTAAATTAGGGAGGTCAGTGACCAAACTGCAGAAAAATAGAGAACACGTTTGAATGATAAAAGAGAAATTAATTTTAGTGGCAGCAGACCTCCAAAGATAGACACTGATGAAAAGATCACAATTCTTAAGAGAGAAAATATCTGCAGCATCTTTGAGACCTTTAGTTGTGATGTGTTTTCCTCCCTCAGGTTCTGAAGGAACTCTAAAATCAAATTATATCACGTTCTAATTAGGAGGTGAAATGAAGAATAATAACTGAAGCAAAACAAAGATAACAGCAAGTCCTTGAATGTGGGATTAAAATATTCAGTTAAGGATTTAAAAGTTCTCTGTAAGGTCTGACATTTAAGACTGCAGGTTTAGTTAAGTAGCTAATTTCCCCATGCAATACTCACGAAGACATCAGATGCTACACATTGTGCAGGGAACTACCTGGTAGGAATGATGAAGATAGACATATATCAGAAATCCTCGTGTCCAATAGTGTTGTTCATGTACCTGTCTGTGTGTGCGTGCACTTTTATCTCTTCATGAGCCACAGATTATAGGTCCATTTTGCACACCACCTGGCTAAAGAGCCTGTGATGATGGCAGAAGTGTTCACTCTAATGTGACAGAGGAGTGGCTAGAACGATTAATAAGTTAAGGATGCTGACTTTTACAGGACAGGGAGAGATCAGATCACATTTTACCGTGTTGAACAAGTAGGGGGGAAAAAAAAGAAAATAATAAATAAGGTAAATAGTAAACCAGAAATAAAACAACAAAGGAAATGCTAGAATTTGATGTATTTTGGACAACATATTTAACAAAAATATTTTGTGTTATGCTTTATTGAATTGTGGCAGAACTACATGAGGGACCACAAGTGGGTTGGGTGGATAATTACCAGGAAAAACTGGTATGACTGCAAATGGAGATAAGCACAAAAGTGTGTCGCACAGTGTGAAGTCTTTCAGTAAGAGAGCCTTACAAAGAAAAAGGAACAAAAACAAACAAAAAAAATCTAGCAGTTTTTACATTTGTGCATCAGAAATTGAGAAATATCTACAGAAATTTATACCTTGATGTATCCTGGTAGATGAATAAAATAAAAGTCAGAGAATAGAGATACATGACAAGCTGGAAGTTATGTAAAAAAAGATTTTTCAGATATTATATGAAAGAGCAGCTGTTCCAAAAGTCCCAAATATTAAATTTGTTTAGTTTTGGTGGAAGATTTAGGATATAAACTGTCAAAGGATCGATTTTCTTTTTAATTTGTCATTTACCTTTAACTTCTGGTTTTATAATCAGAATGCAAATTTTCCTTCTGATCAACACTTGAAAGAGAAAAAAATCAAAAGAAAAAAAAGAAGAAAAGCAAGCAAACACCATATATTGTCATTGCTTGTCAATATCACATTTTGGTTTAGATTTAATTTTTTTTTTTAGGATCTCTCAAAGACAGGTGTGTAATAGCAGAAAAATATAGTTCCTAGCAGTGAAAGTCAGTGATGTGGATAATAGAGATTCAGAATCTCTTTGAAACATATACAGTCCTCATTGTTAGACCCAGATGTTTGTCAAATCAGGAACCTGTATGACAAAACAAACAAATGAACAAACAGCTTGACAGAAAGGCCTCCTTAGATTTATTAAGCAAGATTTTTAATAGACGATATGGTGCCTTGGCTCTTCCAAGAAGCACAGATCTATGGATGAATGTACTGAGGTATGCTGACCAGGACTAGTGGAAATATAGATGCCACCTAGGAGAAAGGAGAATTTGCAGCAGCATTTTTCACTACTGTCAGTTACGATGCATTTCCAGGTAGTTCATTTTGCCACAGTATTCTTTCAGTCAATGGTGATCTCCATTTAGCCTGCTTTTTAGAGGAATTTCTAGACATCTTGCATACAAGAAACAGAGGTCATTTTTAAGATTCATCATGCTAACACAGCTTATTGTATCAGAATAGTCCATGTAGGAAATCCTGACAAAAGGATTTAGAGAGGTTTTAAAAGACTTTATGCGAGCAAATGGAAAATTTGCAAAGCACAAAAAGTTTAAAGGGTTAGGAATCTCAACAGAAAATTTTCTTTTACCTGAAGATAAGTGAATGTAGTTGTTTTTTCCTGTCATCCAGGGATTAAATATTTTATTGCAGTGATTTCTGGCAGAGTTTTGAGATTTTCTTTAGAGAACTATAGGATTTTAAAGTGGATTTTTTCAGGAGTTTAGAATATGAATGGTAATACACACTATAAATTCATCTTCAAAATATTAAACATAGTGTTACCTCTTTCTGCAAACTGCTGTCCCTTAGTTTGTACTATTTAAATGCCTTTTTTATTACATTTTCTCTCAGTGCTGCGTTACTTGACATCTTGCAATATTAGCCAGCCATGGAGATACAAAAGGGAAATACTTAAAAGATCCCAGCATATGCTCATTAAGAGGCTTAACCTTCCCATGGAAGCAGTAGGAAAAGGAAAATGGAGGTTTAACTTCTTTCTCTGGCAGTGTAGAAATAATTTTTAAAAAGTTACTTTTGCCTATAAAATGTCATTAGCTTTGAACACAAGGAAATACTTACTTTAATCAAATGTACTACCAACCAATGGAATTTATTGCCCATAATGTCACAGAGGTGAGGCTGACAAGTCTGTAGTTGCCAAGGTCATCTTTTCTATCTTTTTTTAAAATGGGCTCAGTGTTGTCTCTCTTCCAGTCACTATAATAAGAGTCTTCATTTAGACCACTGCTTTGGGTAGAGGAAACATGCCTTTCTCACCCACATAGAAGTGGCACAGGGAGATTTAGACTGTTTCTCCTCTCTTTCTGCTGCTTCAAGGAGGTCAACATGCTTCCTGGGGTAATCCTTGCAGCCAGGAGGGCCATGCTTACACCACAGGGAGATGCTTCATGAGCAGCTACATGATGTGGAAACGCAGCTCCCCAGTTGGAGAGAGTTTGTTCCATGGCTATGGGCAGCCCTTCAGTGGGCAGAGCCAGCTGTGTCCCAGACAACACCTGTTCAACCCTGTCCTCACCATTGCCACAACTCTCCACTCAGCTACTAGGTGACACATGGCTGTTTTGAGGAAGTTTGGAAGTGCTGGCAGTAGAAGGAAAAAGTGACTTGAGTTTCACACAGCTCTCTCTTGTCCCTTCCTGTACACAGATCAGCAGGAGTGGAGGAAATTCAGGTGACCCAGCAGCCTTCTCCATCAACCTCCTGCTGTGTCTGCACATCCATTAGTGTCTTTCCTGTCTCTACTCTGCCCCCAGATGCTGCTCCAGCCCAGCATGACCTATGTCTCTTCTTACCTTCTTCTCTTTTCCCCTTGTCCAGGCAACAACACTACGTACCAGGAGCCTGGAGAGGCTGATCAAACACCAGGTGAAAGTGAGGATTGTGCAGTATGCAGTCTTGTCTTTCTTCACCTCTCACATGGCCAGGTGCCAATGCAGTTTACTAGAGCCCTTTCTGCTGTGGGTCTGCTCTGTGGGAGCAGTGCTTTTCTTGCAGGCTGGTCCTGAGCAGCGGTCACCTGTCATCCCCTCTAGCATTGAAGGTGGATGTGGCCACTTGGCTGATGAATTAGGAGAAGATGAGGGCATGACAGCCCTTCTCTACTCTTGCAGGCAGGCACTTGTGCTCTCAGGGTGGCCAGCAAGTTGCCCAAGGTTAACTTTCTGCTCAAGAGCTTTGTGTCCCTACTAGAAGAAATCACCATAAACGTGGCCACCAGCAGGATGACTGCTGGCAACCTGGTCATCTGCATGGGGCCAAACCTCCTTAACCCACCCAAGGAGGACACAGTCCCCTTGGACATCCTTGTACAGGTGACAGCAAAGGAATCGAGTGTTTACCAGACACTTAGAGCCTTCCAGACCCACCTGAGCCTTGCTGTTCAGTGGTACCTGGCTGCCTCCTCTCTTCAGCACATGCTTGTGTGGGAACTCATGGTTTGTTATGTGCAGCTGATATGGCTGGTAGAGATCCTTACTGGGCACTGCAGGGAACTCTTTGAAGAGGAGGTGGCTGGGCTTGCCAGAGCATCAGCCAAGTAGCTGCCAGCACCTGAGACTGAAGTAAAACCAGCAGCAGTATGTCAGAGACACAAACAGCATGGCAAAAGTGCCTCAGAAGGTGGAAGTACTGCCACTGGCTGCAGGGACAAGCAAGGTCATCCAATGAGTAGCAGGTCTGCAGAAGTGCAGAGTAAGACTGATGCAGGCCATCACACTTTGTGTAGTGATCCCTCCAGAACTGGCTTAGCTGAGCAGAGCAAACCCATCCAGTGGATCTGCCTTTCAGAGCAAAGGCATGAAGGTCCTTGCCACCTGTTAACTTCCACATTTGGCACTTGTTAGGCAAGGTTTCCTCCTTTCCTTTTTGCCAGATATGCCAGAATTACGATGTCTTTAGTATTAAAGTCCAAACAAGGCAATGAATGGAATATTCTCCCAGAATAATACCAAGGAAAACAGTGACTATGTTTACTACTTAAACAAATCTTTTTTTAAAGGGTATGCACATGTTCTGGTTCTGAAGAGTTCATTTTAAAGTTAGGGTCTTTTTTAACTCCTTCCAGGGCATTGAATAAAACTTTAATCAAATTGGACTCCAGGACATGCAAGAAAAAAAAAACCAAACAAAAAAAACCAAACAAAAAAACCAAACAAAAAACCAACAAAAAACTTAGGAAGGAAATATAATACAAAGGTATCCATCCAACATATTTCTTTTTTCCATTTTTTTCTTACATCTTTAAATTTGAAATCATCATCTTATCATGGTAGCTCTGGAAATCAAGAGTTTGAGGGTCAAGTAAAAGTGCTGGTCTACTGTTTGTTAAAAGTTTATATGAGAAGATGGAAAAGAAAATAGATGTACAGCAGAGCTTTTCTGATCATTAGAGGGGAACTTCCTTTAACTATTGCCAGGTAGTAATCAATCCCTACCTACTCATCTTTCTATCAAAATACATTAGTTGTGTATGTAAACTCATTTTTTTTTCAAAGTTTAAATTAAGTCAATTCAAGCTAATAATTTCTTAACACTTTGTTATAAAACTATTCTCTCTAGTGCTTTTAAGATTGTAATATGTGATGGGAGCTGAATAGAAATGCATATAAGGTATCAGGAAGATTTCTGACCATAAAATTATTGTGAAGTATAGTAAAGATCTTTTGTGAAATATTGCATGGAAGCAGTACAGTATACAAATTTTAATGCTGACTGAGAATCAGCTGTAAGAGCCAACTCTGTGTATTGCAAGGATTTGAATTAAATGATAATCAAAGACACCTTTAATATCAAAAGTAGATGCAATAATTCAAATATATCCATGAATTATATTTTGAGAAATCTATTTTTTGTTCCACTTGTTCAACTTTGATCTCGTGTAATAAAAGAAAAATATTGCTAAATGAAAGTTTTTTTCAATAGAAGAATAATTTTTGAAGTTTGTAGTTTCATATAAATACTACACATTTAATTAAAAGATGAAATAAAGTGTATGAATTTTCTTGAATGAGGAGTAAATTCTGAGACTAATTTAGATGTCTCTGTTCCTGAGGAAGACAGCACTCAAGAAACAGAGGTACATTGCAGTTGTATTCAAGTAATTTATATGAGTAATCTGAAATCATGACAGCAGTTCCATGATTTAAGGTTTAAGTGTTTCCATTTCCATTGTGCTCTATCTTTGTCATAATGAAGTTTCCTATTGAGGTTTTGTTGACGTTCTGCCTGTATCTGACCATCTTCAAGAGGATAATTGCTTAGAATAAAACTGAATGGTATCTCGGTCAATCTATCACACAACAAAAGATGAAGAATTGCAGACACTTACATTTTGTTAAATAGGGCTGAGAAGAACTCATCTCAAAATTGAGTTAGTCTGCAAATGCCAAATTTGATTTGTAAATTGTTTTACTACACTTCTGTTTCTTTTCACTACTGTTGTGTCACAAAGCAAGAATAATGTTGTGATGAACCACACATCTGGACAATTTTATGTAATTTCATTTCTTAAAATGACATCTCTAGTTGATCGTCGCATAGTAGCTACCAAATAAGATTTTTATTAACATATTAGAACTTTTAAAATAATTGTAACAACAATATTAAAAATATGATTTTTCTGGTATATATATATTCTTAATTTGTAAAGGACTGTTTTGTTATTCTGTTGTTTCTGTATTTGCAGAACCCCATGCAGTCCTCTGATTCATAAATCACAATGCAACTTTTCAGTTCTGCTGCTTCACTTCTTGTTACACCATCTGCCTGTGCACATATGAGAATGGCTGGTAAACACAGTAAAATAAGAAGCAATTAGTTATTGCTCCATATTTGTCTTCTCTTTCCAGAGCAATCTTTTGTTTTTCAGGTACTAGGTAAGTTCAATGAGACTTCAGCTTTTGTGGATGGTGAGAATCCTAAGGAGAAATTGGTGGATGTTTTTGATCATATGAAAAGAGCTTTGGAAGACCTATCTGGCTACCAAACAGGAAATGGAACACTGAGAGTTAATCCTGAAAATTATTTAAGTGTTAGGTAATTTCAGTTAAATCCAGGATATAGCAGGTTTATCTGATGAGTTCTCTCTTTATAATATCCTATAATATTATAATCACACTGAAATCTACTTTTAAAAAATGAAATAACTTTGCCTTCTTTTTTTCTTCCTCTTAGAGTTCAATGACATTAGTGATAACAAAGAAAACAGAAAACATTGGCAAGCCAGAGTCCCTCAGACACTGCTGAATTTTTTAGCTGATGTCACTTCTGTATGTCCTATTATGGCTGAAAAAGAATTCGGTAAAAAAGTTTTCAGTTTCGGTGAATGAATTGCTGATAGAAGTCAACCAGATTCTTTTTACAGACTTTTTCTGAAACATTTCCATACCAGAGTATTCACATGATTAGTCTGGTTTTAATTTCAGGGCTTCATAGTAACTGAGGTTATTGTATGGGCTAAACTGTAGAATGAAGTCATTGATTTCCCCCTCTAATACAGCAACTATGTTGTGCTTCTCACACATATTGAGAAGGCTGCATTTTATGAATCACTCCATGGCTTAAGTAACAAGGGCTAAAAATGCCAGTCTGTTCAACTAATCAACACCACTTTCTTGGGCCTCGAATGATAAAACACAAGAACTGAGGCAGTCAGTTGCTCACACCATCCAGGAGTGCACTGGAGTTCCGGTTTCCCACTGCACACACCAGTGTTGCTACACAGTCACAAATACATCCTCACACAGATGTGGCTGTGGTGATGCTCCTTTTCAGAAGCAGCTAATTGCTTATGTTTCTTACAATACTAATGCATATATTCCCATAGAGTCAGGTATCTCCGCTGACAGGTTGCTGCAAATGAGAGTCTGTTCCAGCATGCTCCTGACACCCTAGGTAGACAGAAACAACCTGGGGGTTTGAATGGGCAGTGAAGACAAAGCAGTATAGTGTTAGCATGCAAATTCTTGTTCATTTTGCCTTAGATAAAACAGCATAGTACACAAGAGAAATAGGAACTCCTCTGAAAACTTTTTCAGCTCCAAGAAGCCAACAAGGTTGAGACCGAGGACTGCTCAGTGAAAATGCACCTGTCTATTCCAACCCTAATAAGCAGTGACTTAAGCTTTTACTTTATTAAAACTGATGTTAAAAATTTTTAGTGAAAAATAGCCCTAACTATTTTTTTATCGATAGTATCAATCAAAACAAATACAAGTATTCCACAAGGGAAAGAAAGACCAATGAGAATTCCAGCATTAAGCAAAATGAAGAGGTGTCAAGACTAGAAAGTCTGAATCTGACAAAAGACAGTGCCAAGACACAGTCATGCTTCATGACATGAGGACCTTCCTGTTCTTCACCTGACCATGCTATTTTGCCTGAAGGTATCCCAGAAAAAAGGAAGCAGTGGAAACAAACACAACCAGGGACACTCCTGAGCACCTTAGCAAAAATAGAACTATCCAATCTTCATCTAGCTTGAAGAGGAAATATCTTTCATTTGCAACTGTGCAGTCAGCACACTCTCGTCAATTATTTCTCACATCCATGTTTCTCACAGTATAACAACATCTTTTAAACCTGACCCATCCCGAAGTCTAAATCAGCTAAATGTACCAGCTAAATTCCTCTCTTAAGAGTAGCTTTATAGTTTACAAGTTAGGAAAACAAAAAAGAAATTCAAGCCACTTTTCTTTGAGGGCATCAGTTCACAAGGCTAAAGCTATGAACCACTGAATAAATCCGCCATACTTAAGAATATGAGAAGCATATTTACATAGTTGTAATTTGAACAACAAACTCAAGCATTTACGTATTTGTTATTATTTCACATACACTTTTATAGCTAGCTAATATACAAATAAAAGAATATGTCTCTTGCTTTCCAGAAAGGAGTTAAATCATGTTGCTTCCACAAGAAAACAAGGAAGATGATTCAGAAACATACTCTACTCTTGCTGTTGAAGACAGACTTGAGCCAATATCAGATGATGATGGTGTTGATGTGTAAGTGAAGCACATCAAAAAGAAAATCTATGCAACTGAATGGTTTTCATTAAATGACAGGTTGCATTGTCTAAAGAATTTCTTTTGTTCTTTTAAATTCATAAATGAAGAAAAGTTACTTCTTTTACAGAACCTGCTAATTTAGTGTTTCACATGCCAATGCTGCCATTGAAAATGTTATGCAGAAGTATTTACATGGCCTTGTATCTCCTGTTCTCTTACCTTACAAATACAGGTAAACAATTGTACAGAGAAAGAAGAAACAGCTTATTGTACAGAGAAAGAAGAAACAGCTTAAGCTATGTATGCAGCTCGTGAATTCTTTATAAAGCATATTTTTTTAATAAAAAAAAAGGTCAGAGGCCTTGAAAGAAGAAAGGCTTCTAACAAAGATACATTTAGTTATATTAATTATCTTGTTTTACTTTACAGAAATTTTGAGGATTCTGAAGATGAACTCAAACACTAGCTGGAGGAATCTCTGGGAAGAGTTCTCTCCAGCAGAGAGAACTATATTCTCACATCCTTTCAAAAAAATAAATGTCAAGCAGATGAAGAAAATATAAGTTTATCTCACAAAATACTTATAAAACCCGATGATGATTTTGAAAATAACCTTGGGTCATTTATTGATGTAGTGTGATGGAAAAGGAAAGCAGGATGTGAGAGCTACCTATAACACCAGCACAGTTGCTGTTTCAGAACTTGAACTTTCTTGAAATTTCAAACACATCAGGAACAAAATTTATGGATAGCTGCCATTAAATGCCAAGAAAATCAATTATTTGTCACCAGTGCTAAACACTCAGTTAAAACTAATAGAGAGTTGTTGCTATTTTGCTCAAAAGGAAAAATAAACAAGCTGCTTCTAAGATGTCTAAATATTGAAAAATCCTTCTCCAGACTGAAATGCATTTTCATTTTTATTGTTCTAGACTAGCTGGGACATGTCTGACAATGCTTGTTTAAGCAAATTTCTGTTTGCATACTCTCGCTAAACATTTTTGTATCATATAAGAATGTCTCCTAACTGGTATGTTGTATTTCTCTAGCTCTTTGTTTTAAGAAGCTTTTCCAGCTTTTCAAAATCTCAATGTTATGTCAATACACCTTTATAATCCATACTTTCACTTACACAGTACTGACCCTACATAGTATCAGCAACTGCTCAGCAGTTTTGTGTAGTAGCATTAAAAGCATTTATTAGACTCATGAGAACTGTTCATTCCCCTATTTCTAATAAGACATGGAACAGTAGGTTCTTCCAACCACAGTTTTTTGTATATAGTAGTTCATATAATCCAGGCAAAGCTTAGAGTGGAAGTCACATTCTGAAGTTTGGTTTCAGTAGTGTTTTGCACTTCTCTTCAATTTGCTAAAATATGGTTTTAAAAAAGCTAAGTACTGAAAAAATATAAAGAAAAACATGGAAGATAATCCTGTGATTGAACACTGCATAGTTATGTTCCAAGTTGTAACAGAACACTGCAACAGTGGTATGGTGGCTGCTGCAAAATATAATTAAAAATTAAGGTCAAACATTGACTGTATTCATTTTCTCATTCACACTGAAGATTTTTTTAACATTTAAAACAATTCTCTGAGAGAAAAACTGACTGCGCAGATTTCAATCTAAGGATATTTAGAAGTCCAGTATTTTGCATATTAGATTGCTTTATAGGTTTTGGCAATTCAGCAAGACAAACCAGTAAAAACTGTTATTGCTACATCTTTATCAGAAGAAGATTTTATGAAATGAAAATCTGATTGCAAGCCTTTCTCAGCCAAAATCAGTGGGATAGGAATGGCATATAAATTGTACATCAACTTTAATTTTTCTCCATGGTTCTACAACAGATGTCAGAAATTACTTTAAATGATGATTCTTCTACTTTCTGATTTCATTTTTAAGAGTTGCTGTGACTTAAAAACTGTCAACTACAAACAATACTCCAAAGTTTTGGAACATGTTTTTTACTTGTGAAAGGCTATTGGAAGGGGAGGTGATATCATGCCAAAATTCAAAACAGTATAATTGTACCTCTTCTTGAATTTTTATTTTTTTAACAGTTTCATGGGAACAAAAATAGAAGAAAGAATTATTTCCAGTTTGTGGCTTCTGGGAGACACTTCAGAGTAAAATTTTATATACCAAATACCTACAGGTGACTAGCTACTCTTCCTGATACTTAATTTTCTTCTAATAAAATCTGGTGACAAGAACTGCAATTCAGTCACATCTTAGCCAAGTATTTGGTTCCCTTCTGAGACTGCCAATTTACCCTATTGTAGTTTTATGGCAGAGGAGCAGTCTTACATTCCCCTTCAAAGTCAGGACTCAATGCCTTTTTCATAGCACTAGATATTTCCCTAGAAGTAGTACTGTTGGAATTTATGAGTTAGCAAATGAAGAAAAGTAGACAGCAAATTAGTGGTAATATAGATATACTATTAGCATTGCCATCGGCAAATAGAGTTTTCAGTACTGGCAATGGGCTCATTAGCCTTTCCTTAAGGCATCTGTGAAACTGAGCAATATCCTGAAGCAGCATTACTCAGTGGTCTTACCTTCAAGAAGAACTTTACCAGCTAAAACCTTTTTTTATTGCTGTCTTAGTATTGGTGGTGGTTGTGGTTAATTTGGTGCTTTTTAAGTTGTATTTTGGTAAACAAAATTGGAGGTGTTCAGATCTTTAGATTGCTAGTCATTCTTACTTGTCAGTTTTAAGTACCTTTTGAAACAAGAAAGGAACTCATCAATCCTTTGGAAGTGGACTGCTAATGTAATATTTAATCCATTACACATTATGGCTTTGTTCATTAATTTCATTAACAAAGATCTAAAGTGCACCAACCTTTCCTTTTAGATCCAGACTGTCTCCATTAATATTATTTGGAAATGACTTTGCCTTTTTTGTAAGTTTAGAGCTAGTAGTAGAAAGCTGAATTTATGTGTGTGCCAGTCAAATGGAGTTTGTAGCAATTCTAATTGTTAGGTGAAAGGCCAGGTCATGATTTAGAAGTTCTCTTTGCAACAAATCTGCCATTGCTTACACTGTACCATGGATTTTCTACTTCAAGTTGTTTGATTCTTGCTGTGAAAGAGAGAACATAAGATCTCACAATGTACTTTACTGTGTCATAAATGGAAAGCCAACATTTAAATGGGATATTTGAATATGGTAAAGTCAATTTCATTTGGACTCACTGTTTGGAAGCTGTTTCAATAAATGAGATACAGCCTGAAGGATAGAGAAATAAAGGGCAAAGCTAGGTCTGCAAGCAAGGGTTTTATTTTTGACCTCACAATTCAAAAGACTCTCCATGTCTATAGATCATATAGCAAAGATATAATTTGGTGAAAAGGCAGTGTCAGGCTTTGATGCAAAGCTATTTCAATACAATGTTCAGTAGATCACAAATCCTCAGGAACATTTTTTTAAAACCAGCTAGCAACGTTTGAGAAATGATAATTGCTAACCTTCATGAAATGTAGATTTAATATTTCTGTAACATTTGATAGCTTTATAGGTCTTTTCTATAAGCCATTTTTGTGTTTCTGAAATGTGTCAAAGCGATAGTGAAAGAAGCTAATGTCTTTTATCTAGACACTGAACAAATAACAACCGCAGCAGCACTGTGGCCTTCCTGATACTGCCCTGTCAAAGCATTGTCTTCAGCTCCATTTTGGAAGAATCAGTGATAGAGGTTGGTCCAGTTCAGCTTCTGCTTGTTAAAATCTCAGCCACTTTGCTGAAACTGCCAAGCAAATCTACTAGTTCCAACATGCCTAAAACTGCAGTGTTCTTCACTATAGCCCAGAAAATAAAGCTAGCAAATAAAGCAAATGGTGGTGTTGTGAATTTTCCTAGAATTGTACAACCCGTCTAAAAGTGAAAGCTCTCATAAGCACCTTATCAATTCCTTGCCTTATGCAGCTCTTGTGATACTTGTGCTAAATTCCTTGGAAAAGAGTGGCATATCATAGAATTAAATTTGTCCTTCTGGATGGTATGGTCACTGATAAGATATGTCTTTTCACCCTCAAAAAATGAAAGTAGAGGGAAAGATGAAAAGGCAACTGTGATGGAGATGATAGATAGAGAAAATAAACAGAAATCTCAACTACTACTGCCTTCAAAGTTATTTATAATGGTTATATGGAAAGTGTAACCTATCTAGCCACTTAGCAGTGGATGTTGGTTCCCTTCTGAGACCAAAAATTGTCTAAAAACATTGGAATTCCTCAACCTTATTGTATATGCTTTTGAGGGTTGGATATCTTTTGAATGAACGGGGCTTATAGCACTTATAAGTAATAAAATACCTTGTGACAGTCATTGTAGAAGAATCAGAAATTAAAAAATGGATGTTGCATCATTGAATGAAAAGCACAGGACTGGGAAAGACCTCTTGGTTCATGAAATGCAGTTATCCACTGCTTCAGTCAATACAAATGACATAATAGCCTAAACATACCCAGGTGTATATGAAAAGCATGAAATTTGAGGGTTGGGTGTTGTTGGCATTCCCACTTCCCTCATCAGGATATCTAATGAAGACATTCACAGTTTTATGAATTTAGAGGATTCTTCTAATGTCTTCTCTGAAATTAAAATTATCAACAGATGCCAAATGGAAAGTGTTTGTCAGGAAGCAAAGGCTGAATTTTGCATAGCAAAAATAGTATCCTGTACCTGATGTCTTGAATGGCTTTACCTTGTATTAATAATTTTTGAAGTATGCTCTGCACATCTCGATAATACTGGGACCTCCTTTCAGTAGGTATGAATAAACCAAGAAAGAAATAGATCTGCTCTGAATACCAACAGTCAAATGACAAATAAAGTGCTAAAATTGCCAAATATACAAAACACTAAATACAATTAGCATCATAAGGTTATACATCTCTGCTTGTATCTGTATTGCTAGAGAACTAGACAGTTCTAGTTATGCAGGGATTTAGAAAACATTCAGGGTAAAATTGTTTTGTATGGTAATTACTACTTTGAACTGGTGTGGTTTGTGTTTAATGAGGAGTAATAAAAACAATTGACATTGGATCTTTCTCAGAGACAAATTATGGTCTTTGAAACCAGATGTTCTAATGTGCAGGTGACCAGTGTTTCTCATTGAAGACTGGTAGATGGACACCTGACAGAAATAGCTATGAAGTTAATGTTTTTGTTGTCTTTCTTTGCTGATTGTTCAGTCAGTTGTATTTTGTATTTTTAAATAAAAATAAAGATAGATGCCTTTCCAAAAACCTTTCAGGTCTTAAAAGAAATCACATCTGTTAAGACAAGAAAAAAAATTGCTGGTGATCTTTAGCTGTTGCATTAGTATATACCTATTTATCTATAGATGCGTGTCTATCTATGTATTAGTGTAAGTTAGTGTACAATTTTCCTTTTCTCATTTCTGCTGAGAGTGGTACTTGGCTACAGTTTTAGTACTTGGAATTCTGATTCCCATTAGCAGGACCAGGGAAACTATTACTGGTCTTGGCTCTTCTCTCCTAGAGATTGCTGCCTTTGCAGCAGTGATATAAGTGTTTGCCCTTGCCACAGCAATTTAGGCTCTAATGTGTTTCTGCAAATTGCTAGGCTGTAAGCTGTGGTAACTCAGGAGCAGACATGATATCTTCTAGGGGGACAAAAGCACATTTAGAGGCACATAACAAAAAAGCTGCTCAGCCATCAGAGCTCACAGACAGTGAGGTTTGCTCACAGACAGTCTGAAATCTTACTTCCTTCTCTCTTGACTGTGACAATACTTTGTCTGAGAACACCTACATTTAAAATGCATAAACCACTTAGGGAACAGGAATGAAATTTCCAGGGCTTCCATCACAGTTTTTAAACTATTGTACTAATGCCATATTCTCCATATTATGCCTCTTTTTTTCTTTTTCATTTCCTTTTTTTTGTTTTTACCTTGATTTTATTGAATGACAATCAGTGAATTTGGCTCAAAGTTTTGTAGTGAAAAGTGAAGAAAGATTCTCAGTAGACACAAGCAAATTTCATCTGCATTTCATGGGTAAGCCACAGAATTGGCATGGTCCTTTTTCTTCATTATTACACCACATAAATTTGAAATGGGAATGTTCATTGCTCAGAGTAGAAAGCTCTGAGCATGTTCATGGGATTATAAAAATTCAAATAATATGATCTCTATGATCACTGAACTAACCTGATCTCCTTCTATGACCAAGTGACTAGACTGCTGGATGAGGAAAATGCTGTGGATGTAGGCTTGGACATTAGTAAAGGCTTTGATATATTTTCTCATAGCATTCTGCTTTGAAAACTGTCAGCCTCTGGACTGGACAAGTGCACAGTCTCCTGGATGGAAAACTGGTTGAATAACCGGGCCCAGAGAGTGGTGGTAAATGGAGTTTACTCCAGTTGGAGGCCAGTCACAAGTGGGGTTCTGCAGGGTTCAGTGCTGGGTCCAGCCCTTTATCAATGACCTGGACAAAGGCATTGAGTGCACCCTTAGCATGTCTGCAGATGACACTAAGCTGGGTGGAAGTGTTGATGTGCTGGAGGGTAGGGAGGCTCTGCAAAGGGATCTGAACAGGATGGACCACTGGGCTGAGTCCAATGGCATGAGGTTTAACAAGGCCAAATGCCAGGTCCTGCACTTGGGGCACAACAACCCTAAGCAGAGCTACAGACTGGGAGAAGACTGGCTGAAAAGCTGCCTGGAGGAGAAGGACCTGGGGGTGTTGGTCGATAGCCGGCTGAACCTGAGCCAGCAACGTGCCCAGTTGGCCAAGAAGGCCAATGGCATCTTGGTCTGTATCAGAAATGGTGTGACCAGCAGGTCCAGGGAGGTTATTCTTCCCT
>WAAB01000574.1:9470-78264 GCA_013389865.1 Piaya cayana
TCGGGTGAACAGCCAAGACATAGGGGTGCAACTTCCCAAAGTTACAGGAACAAATCCCAACCCTTTTGGATCACAATCTGATCCCCAAACACAGACAAGATCACTCAGATCTGATCCAACACACACACTGTAAGGTAACAGGAAAGAAACAAAGAGAAAGAGAGAAGGGAAAAAAGAAATCACCACATCACTGGGCAGTGGCATTTCTTCCAGAACACATGGTTGCAGCAGCAGCTTCTTCCANTCGTAGATTAATAGCAATGGTAAAGAAGTAACTCCAATCTTAATGTATAACCCACAATCAATAACAATTTTGGAGCACTCAAACAGGTGCCACTTATTTTCACAAAAATTTTAAGGTTCAGTTTTGTAATCAGAATCCCACTGGCTAAGATAAATTTAGGGGGCTTAAAACCAGAGTACTAGGAAACCTGAGGCCTATATAAAGCCTCATAGTAATCTAGTTTCTTGAAAGGATGAAATTTTGGATCCCAGGGACAGAACTCTCAAAACTGTGTGATGATGATATTCTCAAGAGTATCCTTCACTACCACTTTCTTGCTCCCAGTTGAGATTGGTTGGTCTAGACGTCTCTTCCTGAGGAGCAATAATAGGATTAACAGAGAATATTAACAGAGAAGATGCAACTTCCTTATGGAAGGAAATATACAATTTAGGGAAACCCCAAAATCTGTAATACAAGCAGCAGAGGTTATGGCAGGGCATGTCCTCAGTACACATAGCTCCATGGTGGATCATCGAGATTTTTTTTCCCCTGATAAAAAGCAAGAAAAAGAAAACTCAGTCCAAAACAGGACCGATTTTAAAAAGAAGAAAAAATGCACTGTATGTTTATTTTGTTCTCCTTTCCATTAGCATAGGTGGCTACCCACACATATAGATTAAGTGGAGTTTTTAGAATAAGGAGTGCCTTTCAAAATTTGGGAGGCTCATTAGGAAAGGCTGTCCTGGGCAGTATCTAGATTCACCAGTGGGGGAAGGTAGTCAATAAATAATGTAACAGGAGAGACAGAGAAAGAGAGAGAAGGAAAGTAATCTCATCAATGGGCAGTGGTAGTTCCTTGAGAACACATGGTTGCAGCAGCTTCTTCCAGGCCACATGGTCCAGGCTGGTCCAATTGAAATGATGATTGAGAGAGAGCATGAGAGAGAGCAAGCGAGAGCCTACCCACAGCGTGGTTCCTTGAGAGTTCTTTTATAAGGCCCGTCCAACCCCATCCACATGTGTTGGGGTGGTCTTGCCATGTGTCTTTTGAGAGGGTCCAGCCTGGGCAGTCTGATGGGCAGAGGAAGATGGGGTGGGAGGGCAGTGCCCACCATTGCACCACCTTCCCTTGCAGCAGCCAGCTCCGGATATTTTGCTCAGCCAGGTAAGGGAGAGTGGTATTTAATCCTGCATCTCCCCTCCTGGCATTGTCCCCATTAAGTCAACAAACGCCTAGGTTCCTGTCTCAACCCAAATGGGGAGAGAGGACACGTGGTGTCCGTTTTGTCTGCTGAGCGATCCGGAGATATAAGAACTTCTCCCAGGGTGAATAGAAAATAATATTTATTACAGGAGGCAAAAACAAGCCAAGGTGCGCAGCCGCCCGGAGTTACAAAAATAAACCCCCAGCGGCTTATAACCCCTACGATCCAAGCAGACACACACGCCGGGAGGTCAGGGGCGGAGGGGAGGTAGGGAGAAAGGACAGAAAGAGAGATAGAAATGATATCACCACGTGGTCCGGCCGCGTAGTTTGGGTTTCTTCAGTGCCGGTCTGTATTTCAGTGCAGGCGCAGCGGAGGCTCCACTCAAGGCTCCTGATGAGCAAGGTGGCTGCGCCACGAGGTGACCGTTCCCCACAGCCGCCTGGCGACCCCCAGGACCCCCGGCCGCGTGGCAACTAACCCCAGCGCCCGCCGCGTGGCGACTGCCCGCCCCTGCACTTCCCCTTCCTTTTCCCCCCCAGAGAGAGAGGGAGAGCCGCCTGGGACGAGGGGGGGGGGGCGGTGCAGACAGGAAAAAACCGACCCCAGCGAGATCTCGCTGTGACAAAATGTTTGAGGCAAAAACATTCAGGCTGCCCTGACAGTTCCCTTGCAGAATAGATATGAAGCAATGCAAGTGCACTCAAACTCCACACAGGAGGATGGCTCCCACAGCTTAGAAACATTCCCTAGGTTGAGCCATCCTCAATTGATCATCAAAACAACCTCTGAGGGAAAAAAAGAGAAGAGTCATTGCCTTGGGGGATTCCCTTCTGAAGGGAACAGAGGACCCAGTCTAAAAACTGGACCCACTACAGAGGAAGGTCTGCTGCCTGCCTGGGGCCTCTGTGAAAGACATCATAAAAAAGCTTCCTACTCTGGTAAAGCCTACGGATTATTACCCTCTGTTAATACTCCAACAAGGCAATAATGATATTCACAGGAAGAAACTGAGTGCAGTTAAGAGGGACTTCAGGGCCCTGGAAAGAATGGTGAAGGGCTCCAGGGTACAAGTAGTGTTTACCTCCACCATTCCAATAACAAGGAATGAAGAGGGAGAGAACAAGAAAAATCAGACAATTAGCACCTGGCTCCAAACCTGATGTGAGGAGCAAAACTTTGGGTTCTTTGATCATAGACTGGCCTACACACCTCCAGGCTTTCTTTCCAGGTATGGGGCACACTTGTCCCCTAGAGGTACAAAAATTCTGTCCAAAAATCTAGCAGGGCTCATTAATAGAGCTTTAAACTAGATGTGAAGGGGCAGGGAGATGAATAAAGGCTTGACATGGGGGAGCCTTGAAATGACACTCCAGTGCCTGAGAGATGGTGTACTCCTGAGGATGTCACCCCTGAGTGACCTGGGGCAAGTATACCTCATGACAGAAAAGATGTAAACGGCACTGATGGGTTAGATAATTTAAGCACCAGTCATTTGGGAATGAAGACTATTCCCCTTAAGAGTTCTGTGGGATTAACAGCCCAACTGAAGTGCATCTACACTGAAGCACACAGCATGGGCAATAAACAGGAGGAACTGGAAGCTATTGTAGGGTGAGGAGACTGTGATGTAGTTATGGAAATGTGGTGGGATGACTTGTATAACCAGAGTGGTGCTGCGGTAGGATATAAACTCTTCAGGTGAGATCAGAAGGGTAGGAGAGGTGGTGGGGTACCCCTCTATGTTAGTGGGTGCTTTGATACCCTCAAATTTGATAATGATGATGATAAGATTGAGCATCTGTGGGTACAATTCAAAGGAGCCCACAAGAAGGCAGATGTTGTGATGGGAGTCTGTTATAGATCACCTAGCCAGGAAAAGGAGGCTGATGAGCCCTTTTACAACTGTGAGAAGTCTCAAGATCACTAGCTCTTGTCCTTGTGGGAGAATTTAACCTACCAGATGTCTACTGGAAGTACAATACAGCAGAAAGGAAGCAGTCCAGGAGTGCATGGAAGACAACCTCCTTACACAACTGGTGAGGCAAAAGGGGAAGGCACCCTCCTGGACCTCCTGTTTGTGAGCAGAGAAGGACCTGTAGGAGATGTGACAGTGGAAGGATGAGATGGTAGAATTCTCAGTCCTAGGTGAGATGAGGAGAGGGGCTTGCAGAATGGCCAGCTTGGACTTCCAGAGGGCAGACTTTGGACTGTTCAGAAGGCTGGTTGATAAAGTCCCATGGGAGACAGTCCTTAAGGGCAAGGGAGCCCAAGATGGCCAGGTGCTTTTCAAGAAGGAAATCCTGGCAGAGCAAGTACAAGCTGTCCCCATGTGCTGGAAAATGAGCTGGCAGATCAAAAAAAAAGCTTGGTTGAGGAAAGAGATCTCAGTGGTGATCTTCAAAAAGAAGAGTAGTGTCTATGAGCTTCAGAAGAAGGGGCAGGCATCTCAGGAGTACTACTGTTATTAAGTGAGAACATGCAGAGATAAAATCAGAAGTACTAAAGCCCAACTAGAACTCAGACTTGCCAGTTCTGTGAAAGATAATAAAAAGTCTTTTTACAAATACATCAGTAGTAAAAGGAGGGCCAGAGAGAATATTCAGCCTTTACTGGATGCAAAGGGATCAACTGTGACAAAGGATGAGGACAAGGTTGAGGTATTTAATGCCTTCTTTGCTTCAGTCTTTAATAGTAAGGAAAGTCGTTACCTGCATGTACATCCCCATGAGCTAGAGGAGCAGAACAAACCTCCTACAATCCAAGAGGAGGTGTTTGGAGACTTTCTTGGCCAATTAGACATTCACAAGTCTGTGGGGCCAGATATGATCCACCCAAGGGTATTGAAGGAGCTGGAAAACATGCTTGCCAAACCCCTTTCTATAATTTACCATCACTTTTGGCTGACTGGGGAAGTTCCACTGGACTGGAGGCTGGCTGATGTTGTGCACATCTAGAAGAAGGGTCAGAGGGAGGATCCAGGGATCTACAGGACTGTCAGTCTGACCTCAGTGCCAGGGAAAGTCATGGAACAAGTGATCTTGAGTGCTATCATACAGTACATGCAAGATTACCAGGTGATCACACCCAGTAAACATCGGTTCATGAAAGGCAGGTCGTGTCAAACTAACCTGATCACCTTCTATGACAAGGTGATCCACTTCCTGGATGAGAGAAAGGCTGTGATGTAGTCGTCTTCAACATTAGTAAAGCCTTTGACACAGTTTCTCACAGCATTCTGCTTTGGAAACTGCCAGCCTCTGGCCTGGACAGGCACACACTCTCCTGGGTGGAAAACTGATTGGATGGTCGGACCCAGAGAGGGGTGGTAAATGGTGTTACATCCAGCTGAAGGCCAGTCACAAGTGGTGTCCCCCAGGGCTCAGTGCTCGGTCCAGCCCTGTTCAATGTCTTTATCAATGACCTGGATGCAGGCATTGAGTGCACCCTTAGCAAGTTTGCAGATGACACTAAGCTAGGCGGAAGTGTTGATCTGCTGGAGGGTAGGGAGGCTCTGCAAAGGGGTCTGAACAGTCTGGACTGCTGGTCTGACACCAATGACATAAGGTTTAACATGGCCAAATGCCAGGTCCTGAATTTGAGAAAAGAGTGATCTTATTATCACAGGGGACTTCATAAATAATAAGATTGTGATCTAGTGCTAAATCCAATTGCATCGTGTGTTTTAATATATTGTAGAGTCATCCAAGATTTGACACGAGTAGGCCAAATATTGGGTCCTGCACTTGAAGCACAACCCTGTGTAGCGCTACAGACTAGGGCAAGAGCGGCTAGAAAGCTGCCTGGAGGAGAAGGATCTGGTGGTGTTGGTTGACAGCAGACTGAACTTGAGCCAGCAGTGTGCCCATGGCATCTTGGCTTGCATCAGAAATGGCATGGCCAGCAGGTCCAGTGTGATTATTCTCCCTCTGTACTTGGCACTGGTGAGATCGCATCTTGAATCCTGTGTTCAATTCTAGGACCCTCACCACAGGAAGGATGTTGAAGCTCTGGAGTGTGTCCAAAGAAGAGCAATGAAGCTGGTGAAGGGGCTGGAGAACAGGTCTTATGAGGAACGGCTGAGAGAGCAGAGGTTGTTTAGCCTGGAGGAGAGGAGGCTGAGGGGAGACCTTATTGCTCTCTGCAACTACCTGAGGGGAGGTTGTAGAGAGGAGGGTGCTGGCCTCTTTTCCCAAGTGACAGGGGACAGGACAAGAGGGAATGGCCTCAAGATCCACCAGGGGAGGTTTAGACTGGATATCAGAAAGAAATTTTTCACAGAAGCCTGTTTTCACTGGAACAGGCTACCCAGGGATGTGGTTGAGTCACCATCCCTGGAGGTGTTTAAAAAATGGGTAGACGAGGTGCTCAGGGACATGGTTTAGTGGCAGATAGGAATGGGTGGACTTGATGATCCTGTGGGTTTTTTCCAACCTGGTGATTCTATGATTATTTAGTCCTTTTCATTACAAACCACTGAGTTAAAGTCTTCACAGGCTTTGAAATTATATTTTTACCATTGAAAGAATGGATCTTGATAATGTAGACTAAATATGTAAACGCCAGTTATAAACATTTGATTGGGGTAGCTATTTGAAGGGGCTTCTACATCAGAACACTGTATGTTTGTTAGAATCCTATCTAAAGCTACTGCAAAGTAATAGAGAGAATAGAGAGAGAAGGAGGGAATGAAGGAGAGAAGGTGGTGAAAGTCTTGCTAAAAAATGTCCCCAGAGTTTATCAATGTGCTTTCAGATGTGTGGTGTTCTCTTTCCTTTTGCTCAGAATGAAGCTTTTCTCTGCCTGATAGATCTAGGATGACCAGACACACAGGTTTCTAGAGCACATCAATCTGCATTAATCAGAAAAAAGCATGGAAGTTGCCTCCCAAATCTGGGCATAGGATCCTCTTCATAAGACTATCTTACATCATCCATCACTCAAATCCTACAAATGGACCCAAAAAACCTTAAAGAAAATAGTCTAGAAGATCTGTAACATCTCTGTGATGTACTTAAGATTTAGCAAAGCAGTACATTTTTAAGACATTTGGCAGAAGGACAAAGGATTTATCTATACAGACAAAAAGCTTCATGAGTATGGAAGAGGAAAAAAAAAGTAGAGGAGGAAAGAAAGCACCATACTTGCCTAGATTAATTCTTGCAGGTCATTGATAAACAAAAAATTCAAAATTATGTATTCTCACAGTGACAATACTGAACATGAAATCAAATATGTCGTACTTTCTTTATCCCCAGGCTGAAACAAATATTCAGTATACTGAAGCCAACAACATTTTACGGTATGAGAACATGTACATTGAAACTATTTGTTTTACAAAGGGATTTGTTACTTTTCACATGCTATGAATTTCATGGTTAGATGCTAGAAGAATGAACAAGACCAGAGGCTTGGATCCAGCAGGGACTTGCCCCCACTCCCTCAGATAAATTGGGATTGGAGAGTGGGGCTTGGTACATGAAGAAGGAACTACTTGCCAGTCTCTGTGTAGATGATAGCTTCAGAAAGAAACAATAACAGTGAAATGCAAGGTGTGCATGCAACACAAGTCTTGTGAAGAAGAGGATAGTAGAAGCAGTGTGCAGGCTGACTGGAGACAGGCTATGACATGAAATTTGGAACAGGTTGTAAAATACTTTCAATATAAACCCAGTCTACACTAACAGTACACAGGTGGCAATATTGCATTGTATGGCTATGATATATTCATTAAACTTAAAATGGAAACGATGAACTGCTGACATACAAAGTTGGCAGTGACCTCTTATCAGGTGAAATGACCTTATGCAGTCTAAGCTGCACTACAAATGCTGCTTGATAATGACATCCACTGTTAATGTTCATTGCAATTAATTATTAATTGAAAACAACCACAATTACTGGTTAATTAACAATGTCAAAAGACTGTATTTCACACCATGAAGATCAGTGTTCAATTTGTGCTTCAACCTCAGAACTACATTTTCTGACTTGTTAGTGCTTGTCTTCACCTACCACAGAGGCTCCTATTTTGTTATGCAGAGATTAGACAAGACACAGAGCAAATGGGAAGATAAAAGTAACATGCAAATCTGGGCTGCTGCTTACTTACCCTTTGAGTTTCAGCTAGGGTAAGTGGCAAGTCCTGCCCTTGGGCCACAACAACCCCATGCACCACTACAGCTTTGGGGACAAACAGCTGGAAAGTTGCCTAGTGGAAATGGACCTGGGGGTGCTGGTTGATAACCACCTGAATATGAACCAGCAGTGTGCCCAGGTGGCCAAGAAGGCCAACAACATTCTGTCCTGTACCAGAAATTGTTTAGACAGCAGGACTAGGGAAGTGATCATCCCCTTTTGAAGTTGTTTATAGTCCTTCTGGGCATTGTCAACGCCTTAAGAATTAACAGCTCTGCTGTGGGAAACCAACACTAATTAAATCCATTTCCCAAATGTCCAACAGGCTTAAATTGTGTTTCTGCTTAACATATCACCTTTCCTACTGCATTCTGGATTAGTGCTTTAGTTGATTATTTGAGTGAATTTAAAACTTACTGATTTAGGGTGTCCAAAAGATCAGTCTAGAGGAGATAACGCTATAATCTGACTAAAATCTACGTAAATGTGGACCATGTAAGTTACTTCTTACCTGAAAGGAACAACTTCTTTCCTCCCGTTCCCCATATGGAAAAGCAATTGAATTAGTACAGCTCAAAGAAAGAAACAAGAAATCTTAAAAATATTTTCCAGAACCATTCAAGAAGAAAAAATCTACCATGTAATTCTTAGAATTTTTTTGAAGAGGGTGGGGGGAAGGTTAATATTGCTTTCTAAGATACAGTACAATCCCAATAGCATTATAGTTTATATTTATTTGTCCTGAAGGGTCACTGCTTTCTATTTAGTACATCCTTTCAGATAATGCTTTGTCCTAAATATCTGCAATTAATTCATCCATGTCCTAGTTAAATGCTTAATTACTTTGTTACCCACATGGGAAAAGAAAAAAGTCTTAAAAATTACCTAAATAAACTATTAAAAAAACCCATAAAATGTTTTTTAAAAAAATTTTTAAGTTGGCTATTAGTACTACATTTAATTAATCTCTCATTAATGCTTATATTTAAACTGCATAACTACGCTCACAAAATGACTATGAACCAACCTTTTCATTATTATGAAGAGAGTGGTCAGAATACTGCTGACATCATTCATCTTCTGAACTCATACTATTTTGATGTACCTCCCAAATGCACCCTGATTTATGAGATGTCAATTCAGCTAACTACAAATGTGCATTGATGTCAGTCTTTATAACTACTAGTCTCAGAAACAGTGAAATGCAAAAACCTGTGCTAAAGAAAAGTATTTCTGGCATCATGCAGGTCTCACCGATTTGACAGTGCAAAACACACTGAAATTCCAGCAATGACACGTGTCAACTTTTGATGTGTTGTATATGTAAAAGTCCAGATTTATACTGTTGTTTATGTTCTTTGTACTTCTGCAAAGGGAACAAAACTTATTGAAAATGTATGACGAACTTTCCTTGTAGTCTTAAAGTAATCAATAATTTCTAAATCTAATGTGATACTGAATAGGGTCACACGTAGTAAGTAAAATACCAGAAATAAAAGTAAAGTATTAGAATAAAGGAAAAAGCAACATTACTTTTCTGGGGATAAAAAAGGAGAAAATCCCACAAGCATTTTATCCTGACTGTTCAGCCATTTGCATAGAAAAAGCATTGTGGTTATAGTGAAATAGCTAAAATTGCAAAAAGAATTAATAATCATGAAATAAAGCCATCTGTATTTTCAACAAGAAATGTAATTTAGGCGCAGATGACACAAAATGCCCAAATTTTGGAATTTGTTGCTCAACTCTGCTTGTTCTTCATACACTATATCATATTCATCCTTAACCACTTCATACAACTTGGAAGATACTTACTAAGAAAATACGTATTTATATGCTGTGAAATACTATTTTGTTATCAAATAATCTGATAAAAAGTATGTCCTAAAAATACCCCAACAAAAGGACAGTCTACAAAGTCTGTCCTTATTCTGACTAATACACAAAATACACTGCCCAAATAGAAAACAGTCATGTTATTTCCTTCTTCTGCCTTTATTCACAAAATCCCCTGTCTTTGAGTTTCTTGTATGCTGGCACATCATCAGGAACCGTGTGTCTCACTGTTAGTCTGTCATGCTCATATATCACAATATCAGAAACAAATGTTCTTCAAGGTTTGCTAGATTTGTTTGTTTACAATAGTACCTTTGCTTTACCACTGGATATTGATTGTGTCTGATCACTAGATCTTACATTTCTGGCTACCTGCTAATACAAATCTATTTGAATCTTATTCAACTTGTGTGCGAAGATGTGCTTGTGTAGGTGAGAAGCTGGATGTGAGTCAGCAATGTATGCTCACAGCCCAGAAAGCCAAATGTATCCTGGGCTGCACCAAAAGAAGTATGGCCAGCAGGTTGAGTAAGGTGATTCTACACTTCTACTCCTCTCTGCTGAGACCTCACATGGAGTATTGTTCCTAGATCTGGAGTCCTTAGCACAAGAAAGACATGGTTCTTTTGGAGTGTGTTCAGAGAAGGGCCACAAAAATGATCAGAGGGGTGGAATATCTCCCTATGAAGAAAGAGCTGAGAGAATTGGAATTGTTCATCCTGGGCGAGAGTCTGGGAAGACCTTATTGTGGCCTTTCAGTACCTAAAAGGGGCTTATAAGAAAGATGGGGACAAACTTCTTAGCAGGGGCTACTGTGATAGGACCAGAGATAATAATTTTAAAGTACAAGAGGATACACTTAGACAAGATGTGAGGAAGAAATTTTAATTACGTGAGTGCTGAAACACTGGACCATGCTGTCTGGAGAAGTGGTAGATGCTATATCCCCGGAAACATTCCAGATCAGGCTGGACAGGGCTCTGAGTAACCTGATTGAGTTGAAGATGTTCCTGCTCACTGCATGGGGATGGGCCAGATGACCTTGAAATTCCCTTCTAATCCAAACTATTCTATGATTCTGTGATTTATGGAACGTGAGAACTGTACAGAAGAGAATAAATTAATTAATGTCTATTTTGATTGAGGCATTTTCTTTTCCTCCTTCCAACTGTAGAGACCCATGCTATAGGGGAAGATTATAAAATCTTTTTTACCAAAATCTGGCAGATGTTCTGTGTCAGTAAAAATGCTGTGGGGGTAGTTGTCATCTATTGAATGCAGATTAGAGGAAATAACCTCCCAAGAGTGGGGTAGGACTGGAACTCTGAATGTTATGACAGAGAAAATTGCATTGTTTGTCCCTTCCAGAGATGTCAGCACTGATGCTGGCAGTCATGAAGAGATACTGACAAAAGCCTTCCCAAGGACAGTGTAAAATTACAGAAGATAGAGTTAATTTTGGAGAGTCCTCAAAAACATTGTTCAGGTGTATTGTGACTTGTCAAATGCATACCTGTCTTCCCATGGTGTTCAATGCAGCAGATTACTGAACTGGAATTCATTAGAGTTCATTAAATAATGCTTGTTGGTCTGTTTGATGGGGAATCATACTGAGTTACAATTAGGACCAGTATTCTGGCCCTAAAGGTGAATGACTCAAGAATAGTCTCATTAAGATAAATATGAATACCTCCGAAATTAGCAAGAAGTTGCCTAGATTTAAGTCTTGATCTGACCATTGTTTCTCCAGTTAAACATTACAAACCTTATTTCCTTACCGAGGTTTTAAATTCTGTCCTCCCCTGGTTATAAATATAGTGTTTTGTATATAGGACTATGGATTTTGAGAGTGAATACTAGCTTTACTACTGCTTTATAGGATTTTTTGAAAGAGATACTCTATAGTTCATAAACTGTTTAAAAGAAAAACACATTTTTAATAATATAAAAAAATAAATAAAAGGTACAATAAAATTTCATTTCTCAGGAAAATCAGGCAGTACTTATCTTATTTTTCAAAAGGCCAAGGAATTGTTTGGATGCAAAACCAGAAATGCAGATATTAAAAACTAGATTTGAAATATACAAAATAGATGCTTTTACCTAAAACATATCTAATTTAATTAAGTACAAATCCTGTTTAAGACAGAAACAAAAAAAAAGGATGTCCAAATGACAAAATTATGCAAAGATACAAGAATTCGCGTTCATACTGAACTTCTTTGGTGTACATGCCTGAAAATTTGTTTTCTCATTTTAAAATAAGGAAATATGAATTGCAAAAGGAAAATCAGTTCTGTCTGTACAAAATTCACAGTATGCACTTAGCTATGACACCTGCACAACAGTGGCTGATGTCTTGAAGCAGAAACTAAAATGCATAGGCTGTAAAATATAATTTGCACTTTCTTCCTTCAATAAATGAATGACACACTTGTTCCATAGCTTGAAATGTTTTTTTTAAAGTAGAGTAAAGAAAAAAACTTAGAGAAAATGGTTAAATAAGTAAAGTCAAAATAAAGACATCCATTTTTAAAGCATATCTAATAAAAATAGGTTTGGAATAATAAGTAATTTACAAGGAGTTATTATCTTTTCTAACTTAAAAAAATGCTAACATGAAAACCAAAAAAGGTAACATATAAATTAACTTCACCCCTGACTTAAAGGCACATAAAGGCACATACCTTTGTAACACATAATATTTGTAGTAATATAAAGCCTTACATAGTATGCATTTTCCAATAAAGCCTTATGTATTCCTTACAGTGAAAATGAGGAAATGGATGCATTTAAATTGGAATTCAAATTTTAGAACTTTTTAAAATCTTCCAAAGACTGTTCATTTCTTTGAAATTATCTTATTCTTTACTATTAACAGAGATTTCTAAGTTGGGCAACGCAAAAACAGTTGTAAACTGTAAAATGTAATGCCTTTTCCTCTGCTTCTCAGTCTTTTGCCAGTTTCACACAATTTCATTGAAAATATTTAAATGTATTAAAATGATTTTTTAAAAAATAAACAAATATATAAATCATAAGCTGTTTGAAGTCAGAATGCATATTTTGCTTTCTATTGTAGAAAAAATACGAATTATTTCATACGTTATATTTCACAGCAAAATCACTACAGTCTGGTTTGGTTTTATTAGTATTATTCATGCAGATATTTATAAGCCCACATTTATTTGTTTTATGATTGTCTCATCACTTAAATGACTTGAGAATTTAACATTTTTTGCTAACAGTTCGATACATATTTTTAATTAGGTTTAGGTTGAAAACCAAAACTAAAATGTGAAAAAGACTGGTTTTCAACTATTTCTTAGTGACTTTACAGTTCCTAAACCTTGAACCAATGCATATTCCAATGTAATTTTGGTTTATGTCCTTTACATTTTTTTAAAAGAATAATTTTACTGTTCTACTTCTGATTTCTTCATTAGCAAAGCAATTAATCCATACTGAAGAAGAAATAAATCAGTCAAATTGAATCCATTAAAAGCACAATGTAGAATAGTTTCTGCTCTCATATTGTACTTGGTAGGGATTCAAAAATACTTAAAAATAGAAGTGTGGATTCCAGCTATACTCAAGGTCTTTCTTATGGAACAACTACTGCCAGTCTAGAATGTTGCATACAGTATTTTTCGCAGTAGAAATTTCTGTTTATTTTTCCCATTCATGTTACTTGCTCATATGTATGTCACTTTCTCTAGAAAGCTAATATGTAAGCACATAATTACCTTCAAACACAGACTGGGAATAGACACAAAGTTCGTAGAATCCTGGAATAATAGAAAGATTTGGGTTGGAAGGGACATCTAGTTCCAGTCCCTCTGCCATGAGGGGGATGTGCTAGCAGTTTGTAAAACTCAGCATTATGCCATACATTGTTCTGTTAGGAGAAATAAATAGGTACATTATTCTAAAAATATTACATATAGGACTAACTCCTTCCCAATAATGAAAATCATGGGAAAAAGTAAGTTTCTGATAATATATTAGTATGATTTTTTTTTCCTTCGGTAACAGTAACAATTTAGTTTAATATCTGTTTTTCAAGTTCCCAGAGTGACATTTTAGAACACAATAATAGATAATGTTTTATTGGAGCTACCTATGAAAAAAACCTCTTGCTTTTATTTGATCCTTTACTTGTTTACTATATAGTATGGGAAATCTATTAAAAATAAAAGGGACAACAGATGGTAAACGCTTGGTTGGAGATTCCCTACAAGACTGTTGTTTTTATCACATCTACACAGCTGAATTTACTCTGTGGTTTCTGTTTCTGTGAGCCAGTGGAAGTCTGGAAGTCCACTGAAAGTATATTTTGTTTAAACAAGTTTATTTAGAATCTAGTCTGGTACATCTCTGTTGACTTTTATTTCTCAATGCTTTGGAATTTTTTAGGATGGAGTTTGCTTTTAAATGGGCAATATATTGGGTCCTGTGTTTTGAGATAAGTAGACCATCAACATAGATGTTACAGTACTTGATAAACAAGATAAAATACATTATTAAGTAAATAAGAGGCAATGGGATTTTTCTGTTATAAGACACATAAAGAAAGAATTAATGTTGAATTTGTCATCTAAAGTCTTTTTCTGATAATGATAAGCCGTTAGAGCAGAAAAACATCAACTATGTTCTTCAAGTTATCTTTAGTATTTTTGGTAATAAGGTACTACTTTCAAGAGCATGAGAACAGTACTCAGAGAAAGGTCACTTCAAATTAAATATGGCAGTGGACATCAAGGCCAACAAGAAGGGCTTCTTCAAATACATCAGTAGCAAATGGACCATTTGGGGAAAATGTGGACCTGTTGCTTAATTGGGTGGGTACCCTGGTGACTGCGGACTGAGAGAAGGCAAAGTTACACTTTCTTTGCTTCTGTTTTTACTGCTAAGGCCAGTCCTCACAAATCCCAGACTGTGGAGGCAGGAAGGAAAGTCTGGAGAAAGGAATACTGTTGTCTGAATGAGAAGGATCATGTTAGAGATCATTTAGGCAAACTGGATACTCACAAATACACAGGCCTGGATGTGGTGCACCCACAAGTGCTGAGGGAGCTGCAGATGTTATCGCTAAGCTACTCTTATAGTACAGGAGATTTTCCTGAGGACTGGAGAAAAGAGAATGTCATTCCAATCTTCAAAAAGGGTAAGGAGGAAGCAGGAAACTACAGGCCAGTCAGCTGAACCTGCTATAGCAGGGGTATTCATCCAGATGATCTCCAGAGGTCTCATCCAACTCCAACCACCCTGTGATTCTGTGATTCTGTAAAAGACTTCTGCAAATTAGACCACCACTGTGCTAGAAAAAGCAAAGTACCTACAAATAAAGGTTAAAATTCAAAAGGAGTGAGATGAACTGACACTCTACATTAACTTCTTAGCTGCTGACTTATTTCTTAATTGTTAGATATTTTTTACAAAGTCACAAATAATTATAACATTCTGTCAGCAAAAATATTTTTAAAAAGTAATTTGACTGTCAGATCATGCAAGTTAGTGGTGCCAACTTTAAGATATATTGATTGATAAGCAGGCTCATTATAGAAACTGCAGCTTAATGCTTTTCATCTTAAATTCATCCCACTTTACCAAAGATACTAATCACAACAAAACCAGCCCAGCCTAATTATCAAAGTTCCCCATTTCTGCAGCCATGTATACTATCCCTCAAATTATCCGCCAGCTGTGTAGTAACATAAAGCTCTGAAAGATACTTCTCTATGTTTGTCTGATGGACTAATAGATTAAAATGAGAAGCACATATAAAATCTGTCTTTCATTAGCAGAGACTCCAAGACATATAGATTTTGATGAAAAGACACAATGATTTTAACTAATAAATTTATTGATAAATATAAATTAGAGCATATAACTACCTAACTAGCATATTTGGGAGGCACCAAAATAGATGCTGATGATAGAGATTCCCTGTGCAGAAGAGGAGTAGATAATGGACATTTGTGAGATGAAAAAAATGCAACAATAATAATCCATCTTTATACAGTTATTATTTTAAACCACTTTGAAAGCTAGGCAACAGTTGGGGTATCAAGTGTTTCTAAATTATTCCTTAAAAATACTATTAATAATGTAAGATTATTATGTATTTATACATATCCAGAAAGCTGATTCTTTTGTGCCGTATGTTGAAACAATGCTTCATTTAACAATGATTTTCATGGTTAAACTCTTAATAAAGTTAGACAGTCATTTAGTCATTAAAATACATTATCTAGGAATTCATACATATGCTTATATCTGCACTTGAATGTCACTTCTCATTGCTGACTGTGCTTTTAGCAGGCATGTACTTAGGAACATTCATTATACTGAATATCCCAGAACTACTTCAACATGAAATAGAAAATAATAGAGAAAGATTCTATTAATACTTAAGAAAGATTTTGCTGCATACTTACACAGTATGTAAATACTGAATAATTCTGTAACTAGAAAGACAAAGCAGTGTTGTATATTGGAAGAGCTGTTTGATGATGAAAAGTCATTGATGTATTTAAGTGAGAGTGGCATTCCCTGAAGATCTACAGCTCAAACATAGACATTAGGCAGGAAAAAAGTAAAACACATATTTGCATGTTTTAAAGGAATGTATGAGGGGGGTTTTTTGTTTTATAATTGACTGGGTTTTTAAAGTATTGAGTGAAAACCAGCTCTGGCAAAAAAAAAACCCTTTCACGGGTATCCAAATAAATATTATCTCTGAATGTTTAACAATTCCAGCTTGATCAACATGATGAAATAAAGTTTATCTTTACAAAGCTCAAAACTTAAGTAATCAGATCTACCAACTGCAGCCATAGCCTGGTTAAAAAAACAAACCTCATTTAGGCTTATTTAATACTTACAGTGAATAAACAACAGCAGACTTCTGTTTAAAACTGGAACACTCTAAATCATTAAAAAGTCTTGGTGAAAGTCGTATTTTACTTTTTGCATAATTCTTAAAAGACTCAGAGTGGTAAAATTATGCATTTATTCTAAGATGATGAGTGGCTACAGCATTTAATGAGCAGCCCAAGCACTGAGGCTGGGTGGAGTTGGGAAGCCTTAGCCAGGGTCCTCAAGGTTATAAAAGGTTATAATGACTCTGTTGTGTTATGCAAATGAGGAAGTTGGCTGTTGAAGGCGGGAAATGTACCCTGGCCACATGGCTGTGTGGTTGGGCTGTGACCAATGAATGCTTGCAACTAGGACAGAATTGTCCAATCAATGTTTGGCACAAGAATTAGCTCAGTGTATAAAGGCAGACGATTAACTCAAAATAAACAGCTTCACTTGGATCACATTGATCATTGTGTGTCGTCCCATTTCTTCCATCATCACAGTAAGATGCAAGTCTTAAGATTCTAAAAATTACATTCCAAACCATTAACAATATATAATGAAAAACTCATTCAAAAAGCATTCATTATTTCAGACAATAGTCTCAAAAAAGGACAGTCAGTTTTTTACAGCCATAGGACAGGAAAAGCACTGCAGTAAAACTAATTTAAAACTAAGCTCTTCTGACTTAATGAGAGTGAGAAAAATTGCAGTGTCACTGAAAGCTCTGCAGTGGTGTCACTGTTATAGGTTAATAACTCAGTTGAGACTCGTCAATTGATAAAAATTAATCAAGCGTTTATTTTCCAATTTGATAGGAAGCAGCGATAAGCAAACAGCGCTGGACGGCTGGGGAGTCTCTGCTCCACCAACGGTGCACACAGTTAACAATTTCTTCCAGGTTTTTATAGTTTTTATTAGTCTGGGTTTGATATCTGTGTGCCACGTACTCGGGGTCTTCATCTGCCTTCTGGTGGTTATGGAGATAAAGGCTTATTGTCCTTTTCAGACGACCTGAAAACAATTGCATTTGCTTAGGCTCCAAGTGTTGCTAGGGAGTCTTCAGCTACCTCCTGGTAGTCATGGAGATAAAGTCTTATTGTCTTCTTCAGACGACCTGTAAACAATTTCACTTGTGCAGGCTTTTTGCCCCCTGTCGTGACTAAGCAACTTAAGTCATCAGGATCTGATATCTAGCAGGCTCTAATATTAAGTAACTTTAATGAACAAATATCATATTTTGTTTATCACGTCACTCAGGCAAAAGTGGAGCCTCCAACACAATCTTCTTTTAACCCATCTCCCAATCATAAGGTTGTCATAGGATCTCCAGACAGTTTTAAATCTCAGTCCCTAGTTACAAGAAACAAGATGATCTAGGCCCACAGTGTTATAAATTGAGACCACGCTAAAAGGTCAAAATCAATTCGAATTTATTGATTATAATTAGCTGAATATGAGCAAAACAGTGCTGGGTGACACGGGAAGTTTTCCACTCCACCGGCTGCCACAACTGGTGTTTTAAGTTCCCTTCTTTATAGTCAGTGCTGAGTTAGTGCTGAGTCAGTGCTGAGTCAGTGCTGTCGCTGTAGCTGAAGATAGTGGCTTCAGCTGTCGTTGAAGATAGTGGTTCTCAGTACTGTCGCTGTGGTTGAAGATAGACATCTTCCTCAACTGTCACTGCAGGGCTTCTTTCTTATAAGGTTATCTTTTTTAGTTGGTTGTTAGTTCTAAGAAGTGCTCGATATCGCTAGTTCTGCAGGCAAGAGTCGTCTTGCGAGTTTTTTAGCCTTTAGCAATACCATGGATAATTTTGCAAAACTAAGCATACTTTAACTTGAAAGACAATTATAACTTCTTACAATTCACACTTTAGTTTGATAAACAAACATAATATCTTACAACAGTATGTAAAAGACTGACTGCTTCTCCAGAATTAAGACAAACTGTACTCATAACTGATGATCCCCTAGACAAACAGTGTGGCAGACCAATAGGGCAACTTTTCTAGCTCAGACATCTAGAATAATTTCTGTTTTCTATAGTGGATAGATGCATGAAACTATGAAAGTGAAAGAAAAACCCATCAGCATCTTTCAGGTCTCACAGGGAAGATGTAGGTAATTTCAGTCACACACATCTTAACAAACTGAACATGTAAAATGCTAGTGACAAGTTCCAAACTAATGTATTATAAGAGTTACTTCTCAGAGCACAACTGCATCCAAAGGAGAAGGAGTTAATCAATTTTCTTCATGGGTTGTTCCATGTACTCATTTGTACCAAAGGCACCAATTATTGCTGTTGTTGTGGCCATACCGTCCGTTGCTATTCAAGCTGGAGAAATTCATTCCAGCACACAAACTCCCTGTGAGGACACATACACCATTTGAAGCACTATGTACAGCTTTAGTTTGTGGTTTAGAAGGACAAAGGGAAAGCTTTTGTGGTCCCCATGAAAGACGATGAATTTCATCCAGGATGGAAAACACATTTTTTAACAGAAAGCATCTGTGTTTTATATTGAGCTAGATACAGGGTTTCTGTTAACTGCTTGGAAATATATATCTGGCTTTGGCAGGTAAAATACAGAAGCTGTAATGAAAACTGGTTATATTTGCAAAAGATGGAAATAATTCCAAGTGCAAGTAATAGCTGTTCCGTGTTAGAAGCATCTAGCATCAATTAATAGTTAGCACTCCACCGACACCTCAAGCTGCAGATGTTTTAATTATCCTCAAACTAAGAGAAAATGTCTCTATATGATCAGTATATCCATCAAGGAGAAAAAATATCTACATTAATTCTGCACAGATCATGGAATTGTTTTTACTAAGCAAATTTCTGACAGACTGAAAATACCAGCAAATGAACTAGAGCACTTGATTATATCTTTCTTAAGTATATTAGCTCAAAGGGTCATTAGGTATTGGAATATACTGCCCAGGGAGGTGGTTGATTCGCCTTCCCTGGGGGTGTTTAAGGCACGAGTAGATGAGGTCCTGAGGGACATGGTTTAGTGTTTGATGGGAATAGTTGGACTCGATGATCTGATGGGTCTCTTCCAACCCGGTGATTCTGTGATTCTGTGATTTAGTGCATTCACATAAATTAAGAAAGAAAATGCATTGCAAGATAATATTTTATGCTGCAAGATATCATGACTATGTAGGAAATTAAAATTATACTGTAAGGTACAGACTCAGGCTACACTACTGTTTTATTCTTTTTCCAAAATAATTTGCTGATGTCAAGACAGAGTTTTCTTTTAGCAAATGAAGAGAAAGGTGGCTTAGAAATCAGAGAAAACACAATGGTTTTACAAGTTTTACATGCTTTAATGTTGTCAAATTAAAATGTGTAGCAGGACACTCAGCTTAGATAAAGGCAAGATCAGCTCTATTGTAACACCATAGTCTCAGTAGTAGGGCAGTTTTCTGTTTGTTCCTCATATTCAAAACCACTAAATTGTAAAAGGCAATGTCAGCAGTAAATTCATTGCCTTAAACCATACAAATTTCCCCAAGTTTGGGCTTTTACTAGCTGTTGGTTGTACAGTATGAACTAAGGAACAATGTACAGAACAGCTTACTAAGGGAACAAGCAGTTCCAATAATGAAGTACATCATATTCTAGTTCTCACATGAAACAATGTACTAGATTTTGCTGAGAATTACACATTTTGTGACTTCTGTCCAAAACAACTACAGAGAGTACCTGAAACAGTTTGCATTTCAGCAGAAGTCTCCAAGAGAACTTAGTTCTGCAGTTGCCAAGAATTTAGTGTATATGAAAATGGAATTGGGAATTTATGTGGTAGTCATAAAATATAAAGTTGTCATAAAAAAATACCTCACAGACAACATTAAACTTTGAGGTTTAATTTAGCTTTAACTATTAGAAAGGACATTATACCCTACTGAGGGCAAAAGTATCTCATATCTTCCTGGTGGATGATTTTTTCATTTCTGATTCTTATAGAAACCAGACCCTTTTTGGTAATGGAATTCTATTAATGTTGTTTCTGTGTGAAATACTGCCTGATAATATTCTGTAACATTTTCATACTATGAGTGTATTTATGTCTGAGCATATGCAGACATATAAACTTGTGTCTGAAGTTACCTTGCTGTCTGCTGTGCTTTTAGTTTGGATTGTTGCCTATGTTTTCCATCACATACAGATTCATTATGGGATAAGATCAGAATGCTGCTTATCTTCACTTTATGATCAGAATTCTAAATACTTCAAGCAGCCTACTTGGAACATTTTCCACCTTGTCTTTTGGTAAAACACTGGAAAAGCAGATGCTTGCCAAGTAGGAAAATAACAAAAATAACTATCCTTCCACTACAGTCCCCATACACATACAGAGCAACTTGGAAAAAAAAAAAGTCAATCTATTTTCAAAAATATTGTTGCAACCAACTTTAGAAATTGTGATTGTTTGTATTACCACATGTTTTGTCACAAGTAGTCAGAAGACACTAATATCAGGCTGTGAAAAGTTGTTATAGTCTATTCAAATTGCTTTCTTACCTCATAAGCGCTGTTCCTCATTTGATGAACAAAGATTGTGCAGTGTAAAACTTGTTACTGACTGATTCCAGCCTAAACATTAGTCCTGAGATAAAAGTCCCAAGGCAAATGCTTTTATTCAAGTGTAAAGCACTTAGGACCTACAGTTTTCCTTTCAGCCTTAGTTTAGGATTCTAAGATTATGAAGATAGGGTTATTATCATTTAAACTGGATTAAGAATCACAGAATCACAGCATCTCTGAGTGTCTGAGGTTGAAAGTAACCTCTGGAGGTCACCTGTTCCATTCAGGTGGACTTAGACCAACAATGTTAGTCTTGTCAAACAGTCTGCTTAAACCATCCACAAACTGATCAGAGGATTAAGGGCAGGGGGTAGGGAGGCATGGGTGGGGCACAAAATTGCCAGTTTTCTATATACTACATGTCAAACAACTATTATATCTAGCCCTTTTATATATTTTAAAAAAGTAATGAAGCCTATTTAAAACTCTTCCTGTTCCTTCTAACTAAAATTTAATTATCCTTTAGGGATAGTTATATATTGCTCATGAAATTTCTTTCTATTGGTGTTAATTCTGTATTCATTTTCATTCTTATTTTAACTAGTTATCAGTGTGTATATATATATATATCAGTAACTGTTATCAGTATATATATAATGTTCAAGTAAACAGGAAAAGAGGACAACACACTGAAATTGAACAGATGAAATGCTCAAATGCTACAGAACAAAAATCAATGTCTGGGTTTCATTTATAGATAATTACAAATTCAGGACCTTCCATTAAAACGTTGAAAGTGTTTAGTGTTGGGAATGGGATTCAGAGTTCCATCTAGTGCAATTCAAAAGAGAAATGTAAGATAAAATAATAGTTTGTAAAGGAAATATCAGTGATGACAGCATTTGCAAGCTATGATATATGCTTTGAAGCTACCACAAAATTTTCTAAATGTATTTTAATAGAATTGCAATCTCTATACAAACAATTACCTGTGCATTAACTTATGCATTTTTTAATATCACACAGTAGCAATGTCACTTTAATCTGAAGGGTGGTCTTACTGGACAATTTGAGGGGAAGATTGACAAATGATAAATATGAATAGCTGCTATTTCACCAGCCTAACTGTAATTTATAACAAGTCAGTAAAAATTCTGGTTTTTTCTGGTACAAATTTGTAAAAAGCTATGACTATTTTAATCAACTTTCTTTCAGTAAACTTAATATAGCACATTTTTATTAATAGAAAACTGGAGAGCAATCTTGTTCTATCTTGGGGGTCATACTTTGCATATGTCCAGAGGAACAGTTAGTTTTATAAACAGAGAAATAAACAAAGGCTGGATTCCCAGGATTGGTTCCTCATATATCTCCTTAGATTTCACCACCCTTGCAATATTGTGAAATCTAAGCAAAATCCATAAATGCTTTCTTCTTTCACAATACATCACCCTGTTTTCCAGGACTAACCTCATCTCCTCCTCACCCATCATACACACGATACCCTCATTACAGAAAACAGTCTGAAAACCAGCTGACCTCACAACAGTACAGTAGCTTGCTCTACCAACCAGGTAGTGTGTTATAAAACTGGAGTAGCATATCTTCAATTTAGTTTTAATCCTCTTTTTTGTCCTGCATGAATACATATTCAATGTCTAGAGCAAACCTTACACAAAAACTGGTTTAGCTTTGCTATGATCAGCCACAGGAAAGAAAAAGAATATATATGTAATTGTACTGTAGAACTATTGGTCGAGTTGGAGAGAGGCTCATAGACATCTTTGATACCCATATACCTTGCCATTAATATACATATTATACACATGTGTGAGTGTGTGAATCTCTCAAGAATATCTCTACCCTACCCTACCCTACCCTACCCTCCCTTACCCTCCCCTTCCCTCCCCTCCTCTCCCCTCCTCCTAAGTCTTGCCCCCTAGAACTTCTGCCACCTTGGGCATCCTTCTCTGGACACACTCCACAAGTTCAATGCCTTTTTTATGCTGATGCAGCCAATGCATTTTGAACACGAGACTCATTCCATCCTGATATAACTGGAAGATCAGATTTCCTGCTGTTTTAAACAGATGTAAATTTTATGTTAGTAATGCAATTCTAACCTGAGTGAGTACATGAATCAATTTATCTAGGTTGTATTTGTAAGTCTTACAAATGTTTGAAGTACTTCAAACACACACACATGATCACTCATTTCCAGGCTAGCCGAATACATTCATACAATATTGGTTATTGCTATTGGATCCAAAATTTTTCGATGCTATGGATATTTAAAGTACACACGGTACCAGGAATATATAACACTTAAAATATGCACATGTACTATTTTATAAGGCTTACCTTGATTGTCTAACAAATATTTCACTCATGGTAATACCTTTTTTTGTTGTTGTTTTGTTAATGTTCACTTCAACATAAGAGGCTGAGTTTGTAGGGACTAAGCGAAATGTATTTCAAGGATTCTTATGGACTCAAATCCTTGTGAGCCCTGCTCTTCAGAGTCAGCTTGGAACACATCTGCTTTGAACAAAATTAAATACACTATCTGGATATCCTTTGGTATTAATACTAGTGGAAATGGTGTTAATAACACTAGTGGAGACAGCATCCATACCCTTACTTGAATGATTCCAGTACAGCCTGCATCAATGAACCCAGGTAAAACAAAAATTCCCAACAGAATTGATAATCATTCTAATTACAAGGCAGTAAAGCACCCCAATTTTCTTTTTACATTCCATGGTATTGTGTGAAGTGCGGACGATTGCAGCACTACTGTGATGGCGGTGATCACATCTATCTCAGCGCTGCTTCTGGTTCTTGCTCTGAGGTGAGAGCTGGTGCTTGCCGTGCCACCAAACCATGCTTTGCTCCTTGTTTTCTGACAATACTGTCCTGTTCTTATCCCATTTTGATCTACACCAACTGGAAAATGTTTACCCTTTCCATATCGAGGGCAGTTTTTAGGCACTTTTTAAAAATGTACCTCCTTGCCGCATCTCTAATAAAACATATTTATGTCCCAGATTACAGTCAGGGCAGCAGCTACCAGCTGTGCTTGATAGGTAAATGATCCCAGCTGTTTTTGTAGGAGTTTTCAGACTGCACCATATCTTTCTGTATTTGTCATTAGGATTTTTTGTCACAGATTGCAAAATTAAGGCTTCTGCTTATCGAGCACATCCTTCAATCTGACTATAAACACCACATATGGGTCATGCCTGTTTCAACTTTCCAACATCCATTATCTTTATAAGTGTTTGATAAACAGAAAAATGCATCTGTTGTAAGATTGCATTATTTAAACTGTCTTGATTCTTGAACTGCTACCAATGATGTTTAATTGAGCTATTTCTTTATCTGTTAACAGTCCATTCTGTAATGCTGGAACTGTCTGGGTTTTGTAGTGGTAGCAGCGGTGGCAAGCGCCCCCCTCCCCCCAGCCCAGGGCAGCAGCTCCCCCTGCAGTGAGCTGCTCTGTGGGAGCTGAATGGGTATGGGGGTGGGAGGCGGGGACAGAAACCCTTGGCTGTGTGGCTTGGTTCTCTTTTACAGTCTTTTGGAATCTCCTTTATTGCTTCTCCACTAGTTAGTTCCCAGTGCAGACAACTGTCGTGCACAGATCAAAGCTTGCAGTATTTCAACTTCCCTGCGTTGCTGTGCCTCCCTTGGTCTGAGGGACAGGGGAGGAGGTGAATCAGGCTCCTTTTCGGTGTCTATTGGACCTAGATCAAAGGGTTTGTCAGCCCCCCCCCATCGGGGGGTACAGATGCAAGCGCAGCCAGTTTAGGGTGGTTGGGGGTTAGTGCAGTTGTTGACAATCCTGTACTCAGCTCAGAATTATCGCTATGCTTTTTAGAGCCGACATGCGCCTTTAATGCTTCAAAACTATCTCCGCTCCATTTCAATAGTTCAGTTAGACAAATATTGTCATATTTAATCCCTCTCTTGGAGAGGATGTATATTGGAGGAGCTTTACCACCGCTTGCTCATCTTTCAAAAGCATGAAAACCCCCAACCGAATGCCACCACGCTTGCCTTGCAGCGGATCTAAGACCCAGGACCTTTCTTTATTTGGATGCACAACTTACTCCAAACTTCAGCAGTGCTGGATAGTCATCAGCACTGGGTCAATGCCAGATAGATTTTGGCCAGTTTTTCCACCCTCTACCACATCTTCAGTCATTCATAGCAACTTCAGCAGTTAATCTGAGGTAATCACAGAATCACAGATCAGAAAATGGCTGAGGTTGGAATGACCTGTGGAAGTCCAGCACTCATCTTCAAGCAGGACCAAATAGAGCCGGACCATATCCAAAGGATTTTTGAAGATCTCCAAGGATGGAGACTCCACAACCTCCCTGCACAATCTGTAACAGTGCTCGGTCACCCTCACAGTTAAAAAGTGCTTTCTGGTGTTCAGAGGAAACCTGTGTTTCAGTTTGTGCCCACTGACTCTTAGGCAACATGAAAAAGTACCTAATTCTGTCTTCCTTACACCCTCTCTTCAGGTGTTTGTGAACTTTTGAGAAGATCCCTGAACAGTCAGAGGTCTCTCAGCCTTTTCTTGTAGGAGAGGTGCTCCAGTCCCCTAATCATCTTCATGGCCCTTCACTAGACTCTCTCCAATACTTCCATGTCTTTTCTATGAGTGAGCCTAGAACTTGACACAATACTCCAGGTTGTGGCCTCATCTGTGCTGAGTAGAGGGGAAGGATCACCTCTCTTGAACTGCTAGCAATACTTTGCCTAATGCAGTGCAGGATACCAGTAGCCACCTTTGCCACATGGGCACATCGTTGGTTCATTCTCACCTGGTGTCCAGTAAGACTCCCAGGTCCTTTTCTGCCAAGGTGATTTCAAGTTGGGTGGCCCTATGTATATACTGGTGCATGGGGTTGTTCCTCACAAGTTTGAAAGACTCTAATTCTCCTTGCTGAACTTAGGGCATTCCTTAACTTCTTAATTGTGGGAATTCCAAATCTCTAAACATTTTTTTCAAACACATTTGCATAAAGGATAGAATTTCACATAATTTTTCTGGGAAAACAGAGCAAAAGATAAGCCACAGTCTAAAAGTGTTGAGCTGGCTAGGCAATGGAATATCCTTCACAGAAACTCAGGGGACTGCTCTGTGTAATGTGGGATGTTTGAATCACAGGATATGTAGCTTGTTCATTAAATAGGGGATTTTGCCATTCCAGCCCTTATTGAAAATGTTATCCTTTAAACCAGCACACAAGATAGATCTTTAGTCTTTGCAAACGAGCTTAAATGCCCTCACTGAATGAAAAACAGAACAGCAAATCAGATTTTTTCCTCAAAGAACAATCAATACAGGGAAATTCCAGGAAGATCCTCACTCTCAATATTGTCATATTTTGTATAGCAAATGAATAGTTTGTAACTGACCAACCCATGACATCTCATCAAAAGCAGGGCTTGGAAGGACAGAATATTTTTTCCTACATGAACACTGACTGCAGTAAAAGAATACTTTGAGATCCTCTGCATTTAATCAGGTTTCTTTGAACAATAAAAAAAATCTGCATGTTACCATATGTTACTGCGAGTGATAAGGCTATTTTCAATTTTTAATACAAAATACATGAGTTTTGAAGAATCATCCTTCCAGATTTGGAAAAAATGTTATTTGTAACAGCTACTGTTGTTAACAGTTAAATCCATCTGTAAAATGGATTTTTTACACTCAAATTATGATTAATGGCAAGCCAAATATTACCCTAACACTCAAAGAAAAATTTCACATCTTTGTTTAATTCCATACATAGTATCGTTAGCACCAGTTGGAGACCTGTCTCAAGTGCACTGCTACTAAATTATGAAGTAAATTTGCCACTTTTGACACCAGCCTCCATTGCAGGGTCATTTCAAATTAATGTCATATAAATATACGAGTAAATAGAGAAAAGCATTTTTTTCCATTCTCTTGGTTGTAAAATTCTTTCCATAAAAGAACAGTGGTAAAAAATGTGAGTTCTATCCATAGAAGAAAATATCCTTCATGCTGAGAAATAGAAATGAGGAAAAAAAACTCAACATAAGTATATCAACAAAGGTGTATTGGCTGTGCATAAATCCTAAAATGGATCTTGAAAATGTTATATATATTTCTGTCCCTATAAACAGTAGGAAAAAGTGAAACATAAAGAATGACCTACAGGACAGTGCTAGCAGGAAGCATCACCAGTCTGACCCAATGATGCTATTCTTATTCTGTAAACTAATTTAAATTTTGGAAATTTTGTCCTTCCTTGGATCATAAAGTCTTGGTCACTAACCAAGCTGCTGCTATCTGGGTTGTTTAAACCAGCGCACTTTGTTTCTAAAGTATAATTGTAAATGATGAAAATATTTCCCAAAATGAGATTTAAACAGCACTGAAGAGATCATATGTTTTACAGTCTATTTTCCTTTCTATGCAAGCCAGAATGCTTTTTCTGCTATAGCAAAAAACTGTTGAATCAGGCTAGCTTTTTATAGCTTTTGCTACAGAGCTGCAACTTGTGGAATTGTGAAGTGACTCATTCTATTTTAATTTCAGTACTTACAGTTGTCCTTACTAATATGCATCCTTTGCCTCTACTTCCTAACAAATGTTCATGCTCCTGAAATCAAATGTATAGATCACGGTGATCTGTGAAAACAGTCTTTTTTTTTTCAGGGAAAGTCTTCCTCCAGGATCTTTTCTTCCTGAGTTCTAAAAATAAAATTCAGCTTGTTAAATTTCCTTCCAATCTTTAGGCTTAGTAAGGAATACAAATGGATCCTCTAAATTTCCCATCCTTCTCAAGGGTCCCACAGAGTCTCCTGTTTTCAAACTTTCAGTCTACATATCAAACAAGCAACTGTTAAAAGGTACTTTAGAAAAAAAAACCCTTTCTTGTGACAACCTGACAGCTTAGACAACCTATACAAAATAAAGCACAGAGTCAGACTAAGATGTTACAGAGGAATGAAAACATGTTAACTGGCTTCAAAAGGAGGAGTTAATTTCACAAGAGAGTATACAGATATTAATTTCCTGCATATGGTTCAGCAGCTCAAGTAAATTTTAAAAGAACAAATAGAATAAGTAAAGCATAATGACCACGTATGAGAAAGATATGTGAAAATATGGGGATTCCTAGATGTCTGAAAAATTATTAGGATTACCAAGCAGTTTGCTATTTCTTCTTGATGACCTGGCACAAGAAGGAAGAAACGTGCAGGAAAAAGTTGTAGCCACTCAAAACTGCTATCAAAACATCTAAAAAGTTAATGAAAACCTCAGAGTTGCATAAAACAAAACAAACTGATGGAGTTCAGGTGTCTAGAATCTTCGGTTGAATGGTCTTCATAGCCAGAGTCTGTCTGTGGCTACAATGACCATTAGCTATTTGTCTGAACTACTTATTATTTCAGAAGTATGTCTGAAAAGCAATCAGCTCATTTTTTGATCCTAACAGTATCTAGATAAAGAAATTGTTAATGGCCTTTTGCTATCACCGTCTAGAAAGCATATAGGATTCTTTGGAATGCTGTTCTCAAGGATATGAATCTTTTTTAAAGTACATACTTAAATCCAATAACATATAACAGAATATTAACCTATCATAAATGTGCTGCATCATTAACTAATTTTAATTAGATAAAATTTATAAATAAAATCTAGGAAAATTTAAAAGCAATCACATCTAACCAATATATATGTGTTGCAGTTATCTTCTAACAACACGAGATTCACCATGAGTATGGCATTAAACTATGCTAATCTAACTTGGGCAGGTTTTGCATTGAGCTATAACCAAATCTGAAAATGACAACATGTGGATAAGAAGGAAGAGGCCTAGAGTGCTCTAAATAACTCTTTATTTGCTCTAAATCCTGGCAATAGTTGAAATATAATATATTTATCTAGGTGAGTTTAGTTTTATTGTTCTAGGAAGTCAGGGCATAAAGTGAACTGAAGAGCCCATGGATGAAAAAACTTTTTTGAATTTATAATTTTACTCCTCCTTCACAAGATAAGGACAAGAAGCAAATTAACTGCAAGGAGATTAGATTGTGGAAAAAGCAACAATATTCGGAATATAACATATGAGAAAAATTAAATTAGTTTCAGTAAATCATATCAACTAAATTTAGTGAAGGAATTTTAATGTTGACTGTGACTTTAACATACATACAATTTTGCTTTTTTTTTTTAATTATTCTCTGTGTTGTTATGTAGCTCAATAAATACCTTGGGTTTGAAAATCTTTTTGTGCTTTGACTCCACAAGTTCCTGTTCATTAGTCATATTTTCTGTGGACTTCTTGACAAAAACATCTCCCAAGTTAGCTGGAAGTGTCCTTGCTTTGTCTCCCCAAGATATGTACCTGAAAATAATCCTAAAGGTAAAACTTATCCTTGGTAACCTATCATCTATAGTTAAAACCCAAAAGCTAAAATTGAGTGCTAGCAATATAAGCAAAATTATCTTCATTTTAAAATATTAGATTAATACAAATACATTGTTTTAATTAAACAAAAATTCATTTCTGTAACCTTCATGAACTCTTAGGAATTTATAATTCTTCATCCAAAATCCACAAACATCTTTTTCCACTGATATCACTGTTATTTATAATAGGTCAATGCAAATCTTATCTTTTGCTTAGTAATACATTCTGTAGGTTTTCAGTTTAATGGTTAAGTTTAATGATTTGTTTTCAGCAAAATTAATTGGTCCTTGTGTACTGAAATGAATTTCTGGAAGAAACTGTTATATAGTCTATCAAAAGTGCTGTTTCCTCAACAGAGTTACTGTGCAAACTTGAACAACAGCTGTTGGCAATGGAGAGCAAGAGTAAACTTGCCTTTCCCGTTCCAGTACTGTTAGTCAGCTAAAGATGTTTGGGAAACATCCCAAAGTGGAGACACACCTGACCATCTTAATTGAGAACATCTGACAAGAAGAAAGTCTGGTTGAATAAGGTAAGCTAGCTTTCCAAACAGTTTTCCAATTGGGAAATGAATTCCAGGCACTCATTTCTATCCATTTCTATCACTATGTTAGCAATTCAAAACTGTACAAATCATAAGCACTGTTATCACTTAATTTAGATTTATTTTAAGGTGGAAAACTAAGGAGAGTATCTCTAAAGTTAACTTCAAAATGTTCATATACTCACATCAGTACTTGGTTAAAACAAACAAACAAACCAACCATCAAACAAAAAATAAACCATCAAAGTGCAATAAAATGCACTTAACAGTTCTTATAGGGGAGATTTTGAATGGTGAATCTGAGTACCTTCAGCAACATAAAGTTGGAAAACAGAACAAAAAGCAATATTCAGAGAGATTATTCAAGGTAAAATCTTGCTGCTCAGACAAGCTCACAGTGCAGATCATGTTTCACAAGAAAGCAGCTGCAATTTGAGACCAGATTCTGGCATTAATTAGGCACCCACAGGGGCCCTAACTAGGTGTTAAAAAATCTGGAGGAATAAATTCAAAAGATGAAAATAATTATTGACAAAGGATTTTCATGACACATGAAAAACACATTGTAAATATTTTTTTAAATGTAATTTATTGCAAGTGAGAGGTAAGATGTTAACTTCCTTCACTCAATATAAACTTATGCATGGAAAAAAGAGCCACAAATTAGCATAACAATACAAACAGCATATGAAAGATATCAGAAGTCCATGGTGTGAATGGTGTACCTGTGTGTATTCACAGAGACAGTCACACAGACATCTTAATCTAGTTGCAGCTGTAATTTTTCTTTTTCTCATCTAGGCAATGTGCTATTTATTTTTCTAAGCTATTGTAACCTTTCTCTCTTTTCAAGTTTCTCCTAACTATTCTTGTTACTTTTGCCAACAATAATTCCAGGTTCATAAAATCAAAACTAGAACCTGATAACATATATGCAAAAAAACTTTTAGTATTAGTTCTTTTATATATTTACTGTTTCCAAGAACTTTGGCCTATGATTAATTTCCTGATGCAATAATCAATTTTCATTCAATCACAGTGTGGTTCTGAGGAAAACGACATGTTAAAATACAGCACAGGGGGGTGCTCAATTATTGCCTAGAAAAGACATCTATATCCAACCTGTTTTAGTCACAAACAAAATAATGTGTGTTCCAAAAGACAATTAATATACTCAAGTACTGATTTTCATGGAAAACTACAAAGTGAGATGTTGGGTTTTTTAGTGTTTTGTCTTATGCATCAAGTATACAAATGCTACAGCAAAAAAATTGTAGACTACTACTTTATTTAATAGGGCTATGTAAGACCTGCTGACCAGGCAAAGGAAAATCTGAGGGGTTTTTATAGAAATCATAGAACGATGGGATAGTTTGGGTTGGAAGGAACCTTTCAAGTTGATCTGGTCCTACCAATTCAGCAATGAGGAAGGATATCTTCAACTAGATCAGGTTGCTTGAAGCCCTGTCCAGCCTGAATTTGAATGTTTATAGGGATGGAGCATCTACCACCTCTTTGGGCAACCTGTTCCACTGTTTCACCAGCTTCATTATAAAAATTTCTGCCTTAAATTAAGACTGATTCTTCCCTCTTGCTAAAAACCATTTACCCTTGTCCTGTTATAACAGGCCCTACTAAAACGTCTGTCCCCATCTTTCTTATAAGCTTCCATTAAGTATTCACACACCAAATTTCTTAAGCAAGTCTCTCAGGACAGGGAATGGTGAGCAACTTCTGCAGTGCCCTGACATGAATTTTACCGTTTTTACTTCACTGGTTCATCCCTTTATTTTTTACCTAGGGAAAAAGTTCTTAAAGAGAAGACGGAATTATCAAGGACAGATATGAAGATCTGTTTTAAGGTATTTATATTACATGCACTGATTCAGACAGGGACGTTCTGTTTAGTGGGAAGTTCTGATCTTCCAATGAAAATTCTATCTAACCTTCTTCCAGGCAAAATAGTTTGGGGGTTTTTTTTTAAAAAAAAAAAAAAAAAGGTAACTTGGTGATGAGGGAGTGAGGAGAGAAAAAAAAAGATTTTTGCCAAAACTAAAGAGACCAGTCACATGCCCTTATGAGGGACAGGCAGCCTTGGGAGTCTCTGGGAGTCAGATGGGGTGCAGTGATTTCTCAGCTCATCAGTGATCCTGGGTCAAGCAACAGGACTGCAAGGGTTTCTGTGGTGGAGTCAGAAGCTCAGATTCTGTCACTACATCTTTCCTATAATTTAATTGGATTAAGCTTGAGCACAAGGATCCTGAAAATCCACAGGCCCATCAGTACACTTTTGAGCGTAGTTTTGACTGCATGATATAGCCATTCCTGGGGCAGGTCCCAGACACAATTCATAGCACATAACCAGCAACCGCTTCCCACAGGCAATATGAACAAGAAACAATAATCCTGCTGTTTCTCTAGTGCCATTCCAAAGAAAACTATGTTCTTCTGGAGCCGTAGCTTAAGGCCATGCAGGATCATGTAGCTCATTCTAAATGACACTTAAAGCTTCACTGTTAAGGAGCTGAAAAGCCTTAAGATTCCATGTAATGTTTGGCTTTGAGAAACTAGCGGTTGTTTTGTGACTGAGATTTTTTTCCAAACAGAAAACAGTTAATAAGAAAATTTCCAACCTAAAAACTCTTCTTTGAAATGCAATGTGAGACATATCACATTTTTGTATTACTTATATTTACGTGTCACTTTCAAAAGGTGTTATTTATTCCTGGAATTCCTGGAATAAATAACAACAGTGGTTTTGCTAATAATTAGTATACTGAAGATTATGAATGTGAAAAATTCTTCCAAGTAATGTAAGTGGTAGACTTTCACATCATCAAAATTTATTTGTGCCAGATTGTCAGAATATATTATGAAATACAGTTAAATACGTACATATCATAATGAATTCACCAAATTTGAAAGGATATACTGCAAATCCTGTACGAAAGTGAGGTATTTTTTACAAATACCCTTACTTCTTCCTACCCTTCAACAAGTATTTAGTTGAAGATTTACTCCTGCACTTGACACATTCTCTAACTACTGCAGACCCCCAACTGATGATGTATATGACCACAAATCCGCATTTAAGTGGTTAATTTAGGCAGGCACATTATCACTAGAGTTATCACTAGAGTTAAAGGATTCATGGAACACTTACAGCTGTATTTTTTTGTCATACATACCGGTGTGTCATCACTTTGCCACCATGTGACAACCATGCCATAGAGAGTAATTGTACATCTGACATCAGTTGTACATCTGACCTTACACTTGAAAATAATAGCCAGTTTCCTTTTTCTACAAAAATTGTAGAAGGATGATCACAATAACTTGCATAAGGTTGAGAGAAAACACCGTAACTGTAGGAAAACAAGACATTGGTTCCCATAGTAGCCTATTTATCCATTTAGCCGCTGAACTGACAGTAGTCTCAAATTTTTCCAGTCACTTGTATATATAAAAACAATGCTGAAGTCATTAGTAAGGTCATATAGATCCTATCAACTCTGGGTGATACACTAGAAGTAAATGAGTTTAATATAAGGGAAAATAGGTTTGTTTCTCATATTTCTTTATTACCCTGCCCTGAACAGATTTTTTTCCATATCCTCTCATGTAGGCTGTATTTGCATAAAACCTGATATTCACACTGGTATTCACACAGCAGTGAATAAGACAAACATGCACTAAAACCTAGCCTTTTTTAGATGTAATTCTTCCTTTGAACAGAAAAAAAAAAAAGATATAATATAATTAAGATACTTGCATGGATTTTATACAAAAAGACTAAAACAGGCCTGGATAACTAGCAATTTTTTTGTTGTTGTTGAATTTATTTTGCATGCAAATGGCAATGACAAATATCTCAGAAATGCAGCAAGTATTCTTGAGTTTATTCTGATCATAGTATTTCTTATTCTTTCATCATATTCTTATAGTGTGTTCTTATTCTTATAAGAGTATACTTACCATACCTTCAAAGTGAATTCATCCTTCTTAACTATTCATGAGCAGGACTTTATGCAATATTTCACAGAAGTCTAACTTCTTTCTGATGAACAACATCTGACCTGATGGGTCCCAGGATCAAATACATCTTTTTCACTGTCAGATCACATTGTGCGTACTTATCATTCTGTAAACAAGTGCATTTCTTCTCCCCTGTGATTCTCAAATGATAACCCTTGGTAATGATCCTTAGGCACATGACCTGAAATGTCATCTTATTAGAATTAATTCATTTCCATTATTCAATTTTTCAGTACCTCTCCTTCTTCCTCAAAGATATCTGTCTACCTGAGGCATTTGGTCCAACTTATTAACTTATTATTATTGTCATTAACAATTTCAGTAGCCCTCTCATTCTGCTAGTCTGATAGCATAGTCATTCATACCTGAAAGGAGGTTGTGGAGAGAAGGGAGCTGGCCTCTTCTCCAAAGTGACAGGGGACAGGACAAGAGAAAATGGCCTCAAGCTCCGCCAGGGGAGATTTAGGCTAGAGATTAGGAGTAAATTTTTCACAGAAAGGGTCATTAGGCATTGGAACTGTCTGCCCAGGGAGGTGGCTGATCCACCTTCCCTGGAGGTGTTTAAGGCACGGGTAGACGAGGTCCTGAGGGACATGGTTTAGTGTTTGATAGGAATGGTTGGACTCGATGATCTGATGGGTCTCTTCCAACCTGGTGATTCTATGATTCTATGATTCTATAAAGACAGAAAAGATGAATAGACTCAAGAATCATTGAAAACCTAACTCCTTGCCCTCATATGTTTCTCTAATCTTCTCCAATTTTTCTCAAAGAGAAAAATCAGTTCTAGTCTTATATAGGTGATACCTTACATGATAAAAAAATACTTGTGAGTTTTGTTCAGAGTATTTGGGAAAGGAAGTTAGTGTAAACAGTCATCTCCTCCAAAAGTAAAAGAGGTTGAACTGAGTATCATAAGGGCACTTTGACATTCTATACCGCAGACATCAAAACCCAGGATTCCATTTTCTCACACAGAGTTAACATTCAAATACACATTGAATTTTCAGTTGAAAGCTAGATTCTTATGTTTATGAAGAACCTGATTGCTGATTGGCTCATTATTAAGTTGTATTATGAACTGGTTTGAGTTACTTTAGTTTTGTAGTTCGTTGGCTTTTTTAAAACTGAACATGCCAGTACTTGAACAGTGATTCTTGCAGAATATGTTTCTTCTATTTCCACAACAATAAAAGTTTCCTGAAAGGTCTGATAACCTCATTTCACACTGATAAAAAACACACAGAAAGTCCCACTGTGGTATTTCACACCCTAAACAGCAAAGTCCAGTGAGTGTTCACAGAAAAGTTTTACAGAAACATCTTCGCAGTGGTAATGAACAGAAGCATAAAAATAGCTTAAACATAATTTTCTGCTCAATGTTTCATAGGGAGAGTCCAGAAGGAAGCTAGATCCAGGCCACAAACCTTTGTTGATCAGTGTGTAGCAATAGACCAGAAAATACGATCAAGGTCATTGGTTAAATATTAATAATAATAGTTTTTTTAAAGTCCAGATTTATAAAAACAGTAGATGGCAGTTCAGAACGTCAGTTTTATAATATAATACCAAAGTAACAGCACACTTTGGACTAGTACAACAACTTTTACTCATTTACAAGTTAGATACTCAATGTTTTAGTATTAAAAAAAAAAAACAAAAAAAACCAACAGGGGTTTCAAAAGTTACTAATGATTTTGGCCACATTTATTTACACACTTCTATCTGATTTTCAGAGAGCAGATGCCTTCTGTAGGAAAAAGGAGAAAAGAGGAGGAAAAGATAGGCAGTTGTAATATGCCTCCTTCAATTCCCAAATATGCCTTAATTCTTGATCATTTTCCAACCTAAGGATGACTTCCTAGCATTTTAATTTTTTTAAAAGGCTCTTGAAGGAAAGTTTCTTAAATTTTATATTGGAATATCAACAAATTGGGTTTTGATTGAAAAAGTAACAGGTAATTAGAAGTTCCCAGGACATAAATGTTCAGATTGTGTGGATTTCTACTAAATCACTAGTGGTGATTCTCATACTGTAGTTTCAGGAGATTGTTTTTCTGAAGAACAGTGATGCCATTCACTTTGCCACTCACTCTGCCATTTCTTCCTTAAGCAGTAAAAATGTTTTAATGTTTGTACCATTAACCATGCTGGAAAACCAACAGTGGGTATATAATCTGAAAAAGAAAAAACAAACAAAAAAACCCACAAAGCAAAACAAAACTAGATTTGAAAAAGAAAAAAAGTGGAAGGGCTAAAAGAGAGATGTTTTCAGTCAACTTTCAAAAGTCTTCAAGGAGATTTGGTTCCATGAATGAAGGAGTAGATGTTGATTATTTCATGGCAGTGTTTTAAAACTTAAATACAGTTTTCCTTTTAACAACTCCAACCATAAGACCAACACTATTTTTGCACAAAGTAGTTAGCAAAAATGAATTTGCCCTGGTCTTTTACACTCATTCAAAAGCTAGAGAATCCTAAGCTGAGGATCGTCACAAACAAACAAAAAATTTGTTTCTGTTTTAGGATGGGAAAAGGTATTCTATAATCTTAGCAAAGTGTTAGCAGTCTAGCATCAATTCTTACTAGCTTATAGATTTCAGCAAGCTCAAGTATCATAAATTGATTCAAAATTTTTTTCTTTCATTTTATTTCCCAGCACTTGTATTGTACGTTGAGAAATGTCAAAGCAAAGATTCTTTTTATATAGATAAGACACACATACTGAGGAATATCTCGCAATCTTTGTGATTCAAGGTGCTAGAACACAGCAGTATGTCTTGTCATTCTTCTTTTGTGTCTTTCAAGAAGAAGTAGTATTACAGTAGTGCCTAAAACCAAGAATTCCCATTCAGAAAATGAATAATAGAAATTAAGGTACTCCAGTTAAATATGAGAGTAGTGTGAAATAGGGGCCCAGAATACTGTTCTTTTTATTTAGAGTTTATATACTCTTAACCATTTATGCTGTGTTCTGGATACTGTAGTTTAAAAAGTGAATTTGGTATGAGATCCATTAAAACCCCACATTTAATATAGAAGAATATTGCTATCTTGACCTGAAATATTACAGCCTTGACCACTTCAGGCCAAATTATAGTTGAACTACAAACACTCCATGATTGAAATCAGCCTATCCAAGTACAGGTTTTAGATGTCTTTTAGTAAAAGTGGTTTGATATTCAAAGCTCATGTGATGTGCAATTTCCTCATTTATTTTGCTTAGATACAGAAATTATGTTAGAAAGGATAATAGTAGGAAGACATATGCTAAGCATATGGCAATGATATACAAGTGTCATTCTAGGAAGGTATGTGGACATATGAGCCCTAAAGAGGCCACTTTCTCTTGCCAAAGTCTTTCATAATGATGGCTCAATACCTGGCCAGATTTTTTCTATATATATCTCCATCTCATCCAATATTAGCATAGTGCTACTGTACATTCTGCCTTCCACCCAATAAGAAACTAGCAAATTTCTTTTACCATGTCTCATAGTAGTTGTCACTACTTCTGCCTCAGGGGACACACAGAATAAACCAGAGGTAATGTCAGCATCCAGCAAAGGCCACCAAAACCATATTCCATACCTGAAAGCTGTTGAAATCACTGAGAAAACAGGGGAAAGATGAGGTAGAGAAACTTAACAGGGAATGATACAGAAAGTAATTAAATTAACAAAAGACCACTACAGCATGGCTGGAGCCTGTTCTATAATGCAGTGGGCATACTACACAGCTAATAATCCTGGAGCAGAGTGATATTCAAGCTTGAGCTGATAGCTGAAGGAAAGCAGGACTGCATGTTATATGCAATTTGTCTGCTCCAGAATCACTTATAGTAATTAACAGCTTCCTAATGTGATTTTCTTTTCACATACTGTGGAAACAAATTCTGTACTAAAGTTATATTAAAATAACAGCACATGCTAAGATTCAAGCAGTTAAATGGTTTTCTCGCCGTCCAGAAATTTAGGTATATAAAAATGAGCCTATTGAGTTCACTGGTATATGCTATCTTCTTTTGCCTCAGGTACAGCAGGCTACAGAATTAAATCCTTGATGCCATACGTAGTTTTGGATATTTTCTACAAGATTACTTTTAGCTGTTTCTTACTATTGTTTTCCTACTTGCCACTAAGTAAAATGCCACCACTTTAAGGAGAAGTTGGTGATCCCAAGCTGGTAGAAGAGGCTCCCATGTATAAAATGAAAATTGAGAACATAACACAGGCATACATTGATATCAAAGACCCTGGTGGTGTAAGAACAAATTATAGATGGCCAATTACAGAGTACTGAAGGGATGAAAATTTTGAGAGCCACCTATATGTGATTATTAAGGGAACAAAGAACATGTATCCAACACATGCAAAACATCTTATAGACAGTTTCAGACTCTACAAAAGCAAGAGGAAAGAAAGAACACAAACAAAGAACCGCTCCAGTAACTCCTCCCCAGTTAAGGATGCTGTACGTTAACAGTACTGCTACTTATATGCAGCAGGTTCTCCCTCATCTTGGGAAAAGAGGAAAAGGAAGGGGGTTTTTTTAGATTTCCTAATCACCACATTTTTCGACTGATAACTTAGAAATAATATATAAATTCTTATATTCTACTACAAAACTGTTTTAAGTTAATCAGAATTTTAAAGAGCAGTGTGTGAGTATGTCTTGTATCTAGGTGAGCACTGATACTGCCAGACAGAGCAAGAGTAAATACAGATGAAACAGGAAGAACTGTAGAGAGAAATGTCCTTCTGAGATCACTTCGAGTACTGTGCTACTTGAGTTGATTTTTTTATTCATATCTGCTTGGTTCTCAGCTTCTCAAACTCTTCCTCTAAAGCCTATTGTTTCCTAACAAACTGGTAAACACGTTCTATTGTAAGCAGACTCTCCTCCTCAGTCACAGATATTGCAACCCCACAAAAATGTGCAGGATGTTCCTATTTTAAGATTAACAAGCAAAATTACTATTCTAAGGAAGAAGTAAAAAAAAACCAACAAACTTTGCTGATACAAACTGACAGTTCACTTAAATCAAGTGCTGACGTACCTGTTTACACCATAAGAGTATCTACTGTTATTTTTTAACATGTTGTTATATGTTAGTCTTATTCTATATCAGTATAATAATTTTACTACCACATCACTAGCTATCTTGTTGGTAGCTCAGATCAGTGGACAATAAGGACATTTTACTTTATTCACAATTACTGGAAACTCATTAGGTATCAAAAATCAGAAGAGGTACAATTCTTTCCCTGTTCAAGCACCTAAGTGATGTAAAATAACAAGATCCTTACTTTTAAAATCAAAGTGTATCATTCTTTACTTTTACACTAAAAATATACTCCTCTAAAAACTATTAACACTTTTTATTGTAGTGAAATTGATAGATGTGTCAAGTAGAAGGATTCTCCTACAATCACTCACCACTGAGTGCTGTAAAGAGATAGTGGTATCATTCTTAGATTAGACCACACTTTTTTGTAACCTGCTTTTTTAACACACACTATCCAGGAGCTAAAGTGGCATTTGCTTGTTAGTTGTTTAAAGTATGAATACTAAGTCCTATATCACTTTCAGGACTGAGAACATCTCAAAGGAGAATTACCTCAAAGGGAGTTAGCTGCCTAGAATATTTTAAAAATCTTGGTCTAACTCTTGATAGGAACAAAATGCATTTCTCACTCCCATCTGTATATGAAGTGTCATCATTGTTCTGCAATTCTACATTCCGTCACATCAGGTATGATATTTTGCCATTGGTCACATCTCTTCTGCTTTCTCAGAAGCATAACTAATAGAGTAGTTCTGCCTTTTATGCACTTAGTGAACTGAAGGCTAATTCAAGTCACGTTTTTTGTTAAATTATACAAATACACATTTTTAATTACACCTCTCCAAAAGTAAGTCTGCCTAATATTCCGTGAAATAGGTATTTCACAATTGAAATGTATGTTGGCACTTGGTGAGAGCCATGAAAAAAGTACAGGGCAAGATGAAGAACTATTTGCAGAAGTCAAAAGTGCCTCAGGTAGAGTTCCAAGTTCATAAACCTTCCTCAGAGGTTTGCGTGGATGACTCTAAGACAAAAGACTTGTAGTGCCTGCAACTGCTGACATAATGTTATTAGATGAGGTGTTTTAAACATTTTCTTTTGGGTGAATGCAGACTACCTTTGCATGATAAGAAATATACAAATGTGTGTCAAAGTAGATAGATAAATTAATTAAGAATAAAAGGAAATCACTCCAGACTAAAAAGTCTTATAGTATGATCTGAAAATAGAAGAGCACAAGGACTCCTTTCTGTCCCTTCTGTTTGTTAGCTGTTTCCCATCTTGAATTCCTCCCCAGTGTGGTAACAGCGTTTTTGATTAAAGAATGCTCAGACAAGAATGGGCAGCACCATGCGTAGTTGTCACTTTTGTCCCATTTGACTGCTGAAAAACTCCTACATCTAACAGCAAAAATTACTCTAAGAGTCCTGTCTCAGCCAAGGCCAGAGCATTCACTCCAGTAGACAGGAAAAGTTTCGGCAATAAGCCGGACACGCAGTTAGGATGTTTTCAAAGTCTATTACTCAGCCATTTTTAAGTGATTTCCAACAGAAACACAACATTTCTATAAAGACTTCCACTCAAGCAAATTTACCCTCTATTTAATTTAATGCAAACATGGTATATTCTTACAATGTTGTTTTAAACCTGTAGATATATTGAGTCAAAACACTGAAAAAAAATAATTCACAGTGCCCTAGAGTATTACTGCAACTGAAAGCAAAGTTTCCCAGGAAAGACAATTTTTTTACTAAACAAAGGAAAAATTTCATCTCATTGAGATGCCCTGGCAAGGCCTGAAACCAATCTTAAATCTGTACCTATATGTTAGTGCCAGCTTTTCTATCATGCAGTTGATTTCAGTCTGAAGAGTTTTCAGTCCTTTACCACTAAAAAAAAAAAAGAAAAGACTACTGTTTCCTACTGTCCTGGTTTAGCCCTACCTGCCCCCATTACCACTCCCCTCCATCCCTCCCCTGCCACCGCCGCAAGGCAGATCAGTGGTTAAAACTGAGAAGCTTTTAGGTCAACCCCACGGGAAAGGGAAATGAAAGAGACTTACAGGTTGGAAACTAACTCTAAAACAATGAAACAGTAATAATAAAAAGAACACAAGAGTATAAATATGTAAATAATAAGATATATAAACGTATACAAAACCAATTCAAACTCCCCCAGTGACCAGTACATCATTGCTGATGCTGCAGGGCAGGTGCTGGGGAGGTCCTGGACTGGACTCAGAAACAGATGGGAGCTGGACCCAGGAACTGGATGCAGGAATACATGGATGGGTTCAAGGACAGATAGACAGGTGAGGTCTTCCCTGAATGTCAGCCATTGAAGAAACAAGACTGACCCTTCTGATCTCTAAACTTTTAGAGTGAGTATGACATTGTAAGGGTCGGTTAAAGAATTTCTGCCTCAACATTTTCTCATTCTAAGTCTTAGAACTTGACTGCATAAATCACAGATGCAGGCCGTATGAAAATGGCCAAAGCTGGTATGGAATGAATGCTTTGTACCTATACCTACCTCTTTATCTCAAAAATGTTGTGTATCTATCTCCAAACCACCCTGGTCCCTCATGAAGCAAGGAGGAAAAGACAGGAAGATTAATGACGGAATTTACCACCAACCCATACCCCAACAGAGCATGCACAAAGAACAGTTCAACCAAAGTTCAAGGTGATGATGGCTACTAGCCTTCATCAGGAGACCCCAGGTTGACCACCGCTGCCAGGAGGAGTGCATGCGCAAGAGGAGGAGACCTGCAGACACTCCTCTCTTGGCATGTGTGGCCTGCTAGGTGGAGATTGGCGGGTTACAGGTGTATTGACTAGCATAAACAACAGCTCTGAAACAGCTGAATTCTGAAGATCTTCCCCACTGTGAGATCACATCGATCGAAGACAGAGGTCTTCTGGACTGGGACCCTAGAGATGCTGGACATCAGCTGACCCGTGGTGGTAGCTATAAACCCCTTTTCTTCCACATCTTTCTCCTTATTCTCTCTCACTCTTCCTATTGCAGGTCGCTTTACGGGCACAATTAATAAAGTACCAATTTGGATTGAAATTCAACTCCCTTACTTGGTGAATTATTGCTTTTTCCTTTGCACTCTGAAATTATAAATGAAATGAGCCATCACATGTCCGCTTATGAGTGAACCGTGACAGACATGTATGGCGTGGAATACTTCATTAGTCAGGCTCAGGTCACCTGTCCTGTCTGCTCCTCGCTGCAGGTTCAACCTCCTTTGCCAGCAGCTCTGGCACAGCCTTAATTTACATAGGAAGAAATGTAAGCAGTGGCTTCTCTACACACCAGTGGCCTGTTGTTGGTGATAACTATCAGGCTGAAAGGTCAGTGTCCTGACCTTTCAAATGTTCAGTTCATATGTTGTGCTTTAGCCCAAACCAAAACAACCACAGCTTCATTATTCCGGTCTCCATCTGCCCTAGCAGAAATCCTAGTTATAAACAAATATATTTGTATCTATCTGAAACACATAACAGCCTCCTGATATGTTTTTTTCTATTACAAAAGAAGATTAACCTTGATGTTTATTCAAATGGGCGAGTTACTGTTGTAGTAGGTTTTTTCTTTTGGGTAGAAGTATTATTTTAATTCATGAGACAATTTTTGAAAAATTAAATAGAAAAGCAAAACAGGGAATATCAAACCATTACTTCACAAGCTGGATTTCCTTTATAAGTGATTCACCAAGGAACCAAAGCCAATATGGCAAGAAGCCACATGTTCTTCTGGGAAAAAAAGTATAAATACAAGCCATAAGTAGCTTCTGAAATTTGCACTGTAACAAAATAAGCATTTTCCCAGCCATTGTCTTAGTTATTTAATGAGAAGCATCTAGATAGAACCAAGGATGATAATGATTATAGAATAACAGTCATTTAGAGGTACAATAAAACTTTGTACTGAAGTTAATATTAAGAAAATCAGCTTTGTAAGTTGTGAGGATCAGGAAACCTCAGAGACAAGGTTTGTAAATATTTCCTTCCATTCTACAACTTCTAATATAATGTCGATTTTTTTCCCAGTGCATGCTATAATGAAGACTATACAGAACGACACTATACAGAACAACACAGGAAAATTTCATCAAGTTGGACACTTGATGGGCCACTATACAAAAGCCACTACTCAAAGCTCCTGGTTATGTAACTTCCTTTTTGAAAAAAAATGTTCTTTCTGATATCAAATGTTATACACAATATTTTTCTTTCTGTTACTAAACCTTTAAAATCACTCAGTTCAGATCTGCACCTGAAACTTTCCAGAATATGCTGACCATCTCGCTGACTGCCATCTATTTCACAGTACCTTAGTCACTTTCACCTGCTCAAAACATGCTCAGAAGTTTTGCAAAGCGGATCCATTGCAACCTTCTTCTGCTTGTACCAGTACAATGCACCAGTCCTGTTCAGCAGGAAGAGCAGAGGTAGGTGGTCTTCTGAGTTTTTACAAGCAACCCCAAAATGGCAACACCTGCCTCAGTTTTCTTTGAGCTCAGTCAAATTTACAATGTACAAGAATTTGGCAAAAGGTTGGGTTTTTTACAAAACAGCAACAGTTCAAATACAGTCAATGCCATCCAAAGTGATAATATCACTTAGTCACAGTGTCACTAGGTGTCAAGACGAGTGGGAAAGAGAGGGGAAAGAGAGGGGAAGAGAGAGGGATGGAAGGGACTGTAACAGAAAAATAATCTCCACCCAAAACAAACCAGTGGAGATTACAGCAGCAAACATGGTTCATAGTGCAGTGGGCCCACAAGTGTGCTTTTTGGCACGTTATTTATAAAGGAGCTCCATCCCTTATTTGCATATGTGGTCCACAGAGCAGAGGTCTTCCTATCCTTACACAGTATCCCTACTGGGAAGTTCTTAAGGTGGAGAATGTGTAGAAGATCCTTCTGGAAGGTGCTGGAATTTGCTCTGGGAGTTTTGGGGGTCACTCACAGTTCAAAATACCCTTGCCAGAATAGCCAGTGCTTGAACCCTTTGCGTGCCTGTGCACAGCCAGGGTCTCTCTTGTGTCTTCAGGCTAGTTAGAGTGAGTCAGAAGTTTTTGCCTCTTCACAAATTGCAAGGGCTCCTCTCTTCTCTAAGCATAGCCCCCTTACAACCAGTTAGGGCCAAAAATGCACAGACTTTATTAAAATACTCTCTGCTACTCTGTGCATTAGAGGGACTTCCTGAGGGCAAGGGCTTAGTCTTACACTATAATCACCTAGTTCTTTTCATCTCTTTCAGTACCTGAATTAAAATAGACAACTTGTTTTGTAGTACTTGTCTACTAAACAGACATTTGGTTTATATCGCAGGCTACTGCGATACTGTTCATATATCTTAGTACTAAAGAACTATACATAGTCCAGCAGACATACCGTTACACAGACAAATACTTCTTCAGGGATCTGAAAATATAAAAGGAAAAGACAACAGTCACCCAGGCAAACACACAGAGCCTTGGAATCAACAGCTACTTAGAACAGCTGTTTTATAAACAAGATATAACAAAAATGCTAACTTCAGAAACTTAGTCACTCTCTTCAAGAAAAAATAAACCTAATTACAGTGTAGCCTTTCCTTCTTCGCTAATACTCCAGCACTATATGTCATACCCCATGCATTCTACAAAGCATCAGCCTTGTGACATGAGCTTGGCTCCTTTCTTTTTCCTTCTCATAGAAAAGGCCTTATATGATTTATGCATCTATAATTGTTGGAAATGTAGTTAGTATGAAACGCTGCAATTGAATGCAAGCCAGGGCCACATCATCTGGAAATTAATTTTCCTTTTACTCAGGGAACAGGGAGAAGTTGAATCCAAGGCTTTGGTTTTGGCTTGTCCTGAAGTTAATGAAAACATATAGATCAGGAGATGACTTTCCCTATAGCTCAGGTGTGATGACATTCAGGAATTCCATTCAGTTAGGAACTGCAAAGTAGGACAGATCAAAACATGCCAGTTATGACCTATCAAATTCATATTCCTAATCTCCATATGCCCTAGCAAACAACTTACAAATTATCACATTTGGGAGTGCTTTCATGTGACAAAGCAAACTTGATGCTCTTCTGTTCCACGTGAGCACTCTAGCAGCCAAGCTGCCATTGGGAAACTCCAAAGCTTTGGACTGAAACATGCTGCCACTATGTTTGCATGACATCTGACCATGGGTGTATGGATGACTGCCACACTGAGACTCTAAGCAGACTGACAAAGTAATGAGGCTTGAATGCATGCAAGCATAAGATGAACAAAAAATTATTCATCAGCACTGAGAAACAAAATTATTTCTAGCATAATCTTGTGTGCCTGAGGAGCTATGAGACAAATAACAGTTGTGTGAACATCAGAATAAATAAAGGATGACTTTCAATAAAGTTGTTGTATGACTTTTTAACAGCACTGTTCTAAGTGTGACCTCACTCCTCCTTACAGATTAAAGAATACATGTGGGGAAGAAACATTGCAAAGTCCCACTACATGTAAAGCTGATCCATGTGAATCCTCCCCTATCTAATAAGGGGAGAGCTTCTAACGGAGCCCTGCCCTGGTGAAGGGTTTAGCCTCCTGCTTTCACAAACATCCTGAATTTTTTTGTGCAGCAAGTAAGTGTAAAGGAAGATAAGACCAGGAAGGGAATATATTATCTAAACTTTGTTTTTATAGGAGAACAAACTGAAAACTAGACCCTAATGGAGTTTAGACTGCTTCAGGGATAAGTAGTATTGGAGCAGGCTTATGCCATGAAACTTAACTCCAGGTACATTTTCAAGTACAAAAGATGCTCCTTTCTCAGAATTTGAGCAGGTAAATATGGTACTGCAGTTAATAAAAGTAACCAAAGGAAAGCCCCAGTTCTGTTAGTACTTTGGACTTGAATACTGTGTTCGGTTTTGGACTCCTCACTACAGGAAGGATATCGAGGTGTCCAAAGAAGAGCAACAAAACTGGTGAAGGGTTTAGAGAATAAGTCTTATGAGGACCAGCTCAGTCAGCCAGGGTGGTTTAGTCTAGAGAAGAGGAGGTTGAGAAGAGACCTTATCACTCTCTATAGCCCACCTGTAGCAAGGTGGGTGTCCATCTCTTTTCCCAAGTTACAAGGGGTAGGACAAGAGGTCTCAAATTGCACCAGGGGAAGTTTAGGTTAATTATAGAGAAAGTTTTCTTCACTGAAAGGGCTATCAAGCATTGAAAGAGGCTGCACAGGGAAGTAGTGGAGTCACCATCCCTGGAGATATTTAACAGATGCGTAAATGTGGCACTTAAGGACAGGGTTTATTGACTTGGCAGTCTTACATTTGCAATTGGACTCAGTGATCTTAAAGATCTTTCCAGCATCAACAATTCCATGATTCTATAAAAAAGTACAGTGATCTTCAAACTTGGCAGATCAGGACCTTGTGGCAGTGGCTGGCAGTTAAAATAAATTAATCAGTGGTGCCTATCTCTGCCAGAAAAAAGGAAATAGGGAGATGTCCCTATGGTCGGTCCACATTGTATATTCCACCCAAAAGCATCACATCAACTGCTTTTAGTGAATGTCAAGCACAATTTTGGACTGAAGAGGCTTGATACCCATTAAGGAACCATAAACTCATCCGTGACATCCTTTATTTCCTAGTATCAATTTCGCAAGGAACTAATAATTACATAAAAATAAACTAGGTACCACTTTATGTGAGACTACAAAAAAAACCAGAGATTAAACAAAAATTGGCTGTACAAATCAGTGTACAAATGAAGCAATTAGTTCATATGCAGTCAGTCTACTGTGGAAATCTGATTTATGGGACCAGCCCTGCCTTTACTGAGTTGTCTGAAGTGGTTTTACCTCAGGCCAAGGAGTATGGATTGGGATGGGAAAACCAGTTTCTGAATAAAACTTTTTTTCCTGGCTTGCTTCGTTAAGTGTCATGAGTAAACATAAACTAGGGCTAGGACGCTTCAGCTTCCAAAGCACAGCCAAGCCAAGAATCGTATTACATGTTCAGCAGCCACAGTTGAACACACAAAACATTTTTATGTCTCTGGAAATGAAAAAATTCTTCAGTCATTCACAAAAGACAAGATATTCATGTTAGGCTCTTTCTTCTTTGATAGTATATCACTACATAATCACACTCACCTCACTCTCATCACTCTGCATTATCAACCCTCAACCCTTACTCTTTACAGAACTGTATACAAAGCAGTTTTGTATTTTGTATTTCTTTTGTATTACTTTTCACACTACACCTTTTTTTAAGTCACATGCATTGTTGTATTAATAGCACATACAGGCAAGGAATTGATAGCAGCTGTAATCCCTGCCCAGGCAGAATTGTGCTGGTGACTCTGTGGCCACTGATAAAGAGGCCTTCCCACATGAGAGCTGCATGGGAGATCCTAAGAAAGGGACTGATGATGGGTGTTTCACCATGTGTTCTCTCGTACATCTCTGTGGAAACACTCCTGTTAGAGGATGGAGAGATGCCTTTGGTGTCTGGGGCTGTAAGAGAAATAAAGCCATTACTAGTTCTACTACAAACATTTCCTATACTGGGCACTGAACAGAGCATAAGTAAAAAATTGTCTATAGTACTTTTCTTCTTTCTCCACAGATTTTGTGTCTTAACCTTGAGGTAGACTTAACAGTAGTTCTTAGAGCAGTTGTTTAGTGCCAGTAAGTTACACTATTTGTCAGAAACTTTTTACTCTTGCTGTACCAAAATGTTGCAATTTCAGTGTGGCAAGCATGGAGTAAATTGATCTGACAACTGTTCACTGGCCCCTCATATTGTCACTTGACAATTAAGAACCAGACTCTGAGGATTTAGTGATTAACATTTAAAACAACAAAAACAACAATAAAAGTCATTCATGAAGTAGTTGTTCTGGATAATCATGATCCACCAGCCCTATGAAAATAGATCATTTCCATGCTTCACCGTGGGATTCAAAATCTGTCATTTCCAAAACTGCACTCACAGTTCAGGAGGTAACTGAAGAAGATTTCTAACTATTCGGATTATTTTTATCTAATGTATATCAAAATTTTAGAGTTTAATTCTACCATGATGACCATGTTAGGAACATATCACAGTTTACAATTCTCAATGAGCAGCCAAGCAGGACAAGGACTGATTAATGAAGTGTCCTGCTGTAGATCTCTGGTTGAGTCTTTGAGTCTCCATGCATTCATTAGCAGTACAGAATATTCTGAAGTGTCAATTCCAGACTATTTAAGTAGCATTTATTTGGGATATGTGGTGGCCTGTTATAAGTTAGTCTGTTTTGTGCCTCACTCTGATATATTTCTGTTTCATTAGAGATTTAGGAGAAAACAAGTAACTTATTTTTGTTTTAAAATAATCTCTACCTATATTCAGCATGTAAGAAACAAAGAAGATGCTTATCTTTTGTATCTACAGTTTCAGAAAGAGAAGGAAAAGCCCTCAAAGGAAATCAGTTTTGTCTATGTGTTGTCTTGTGTTGCAATGCAAATAAAATTCTTTTTCGCCTTAGAGAAAACACCCAGAATCCCTAGGCAGCAGGGATTCTATGTGCACTTCAGATGGAATTAGGACTGTACCATATAAAGACAGATATCAATGTAGAAAACATAATAATTTTGATTTATTTAAAATCTACATCCAAATCTCGCTTCAGTCCCTAATCTGAACTGAAGACTCAGCTGGAAATGATGCTGCCTTTGCCCAAAACTGGTCAGATGTGGATAATGAAAAGATTAATTTCTCTGTTTCCAATAGTGCAATAGCAGCTGAGGAATAACTAGGCCACTCAATCTCACTTGCATCCCAGCTAACAGCTGTGCAAATCACAGAGTTTTTACTACCCAGGGGTTTATTTAAATGTTTTTTCTCTTTTGATGTACTGTTTATATAAACTCACAAGACTTTTGCTTTGAATTAATCTCAAAACAAGAATATCCTGTCTTGATTTTACCTATATGGCAAACAATATTCTTTGTACAAGTTTCATCTCAAAAGAAATAAAAAGAATTATCTCCGAGAAACTATTTTAATAGATATCATAGTTTATTACTTGGTAAGTCTGAACGTATTAGAACTTGTAATAAACAACCGTGTTATTGCTCAGTGCTGACATTCATCAGTTAGAAGGACAAGACTAGTCTCTGCAAAACAAGAATCATTTCTTGATTGGAGTTCTAAAGATATCAAAGGTTAGAACTAAGTGCCAATCACTTATCTGCTGAAAGGATTCACATGCTTTACCAATGTTTTCTGCATAAAAATGCAAACCGAAGTGAAACAGCATCCTTCCAATTCAATCTTCAACTCATTAAGCAGGAAAATCCACACTTTCATATGTGCTTGAGTAGCATCTAACACAGACCTGGCCGGCTATTGCTGCACTCTCTTCCAAATACCATATTAAGCCCTGTGTCCAGGGTATGATCCTCCCTGACCCATTAACTTTGCCTCTGAAGTAATGCTTGAGCTAAATTTGTCTCCCACTAATAGCAGCTGAAACAGCAGCCTACCATTGGATGTTATATCTCCTCAGATCCCAGGCTCCTCCAGACCACTACTTCAGCATGACAGAACATAGTTGCTTTGCAACCCTCTGTCCATGGAACCTTGCTAACAGTTGAAATTAGCTGCAAATGAAAGACAGCCAATGCAGCTCTTGTGCAGCCCTACAGTCTCAGCTAGAAGTTGTTGTGGTTTGAATGGAAGATAAATTCCCAGTCAAGTGTGGACTTCGTTCCAGGCTTAAATTATAAGAGAGGGATATGCTCAGCCTTCTTACTTTGCAGCTTATCACCAGCAAGTGGTGGTCACTTTAACAGTGTGATTTAAATCATAATGAATAGAAAAAGGAAGGAGACCACGGATGAATGACATGAAGGCAAGAGGACACATAGAATAAAAGCATAAATGCACATCTGCAGTGCATGGGTATGAATGCAGAAAAGTCAACAAACTTTGAACATTCATGTTTAAAGCAGACAAAGAAATGTGATTCTAGGCAGACAAACTGTGAAAAAAAAGGATGAAGAAAGATGATAAATGGCAAGTAGATACATGGCACACAGTGACGCAAGAAGAAAGGGTCTGAATGTCATCTTGATTGTCAGAAGCTAGGGAAAAAAAGAGGGAATTAAAAAAAGAGAACTGAATGGAACTTGCTGAAAAGCTGGCAGGCAATGTGCACTGAATTGGGACAACAGAAGTGTGGTGATGTGCTTCCAACCTTTGTTTCAAACAAACAGCTTCTCAGAGTGAAAGAATTAGAAGTGAATATGCTTTTGGCTTTTTTTCAAAACAGAAAAGTAACTATTGCCAGACATACAGCAAAGTCCATTTTCACTGTTTTTTATCTACTGGTTTGCAGAAACATGAAACATGCAGAACATGAAATTTCTGTAAAAGTAATTCTAACAATGTAAAGACTCTTGTGGATTAAGCTGTCTGCTTTAGAAAGTTCATGTTATTGCTTCTCTATATAGAGGAAAATGCTGGCTTTTTCTTTGTCCAAGAAAGGAGAAATAATCACATTACTAGACAGCACCCTGAAGTATCTGTATATGCCACGAGTGCCTATAATTCTACCTCTATTTTTCATAGTGGTTATATATCTCTAGACTCCAAACTGCTTTGCAAAACAATACATTCAATCTTATTTTTCTAACCCATGAGTGACCTAATTGCTATGGAGACTGTTATTTTTCATTTCACCTGTTTTTATCATGGAAAAAAAGGCATATTGCACTAAAATTCTAAGGACCATATCTGTGACTATGACTACATGTTACATTCGTAATAAAACCCACAAAAATAAATACTACCTGGATTTTCTAGAAGAAAAAAATGCAAATACAAATTTCACTTTCTTTAACTATTTTTTTTCAAAGTGATGTTTAATCAAAGAAGAACTTTCAGACTTCCCTTGTAAATTAGAGGCATTAAACATGACTATCAGTAAGAAGTGAGCATGAATAAGAATATAGTAATGCTATGAGGAAAAGTAGATTGTTGACTAGTACCATGCATTTGAGAAGCACTAGACTGTAGAAATGCTGATGTACACATATTTTTATATATATTATATTTTTTTAAAGCCTCTGAAGTGGAAGCACTAGAGGAAAAAACTGTTTGTCCAGTTGTTCAGAATCTAGTTATATTGTCAGTATTCCCATTACAGCAGTTATATGAGGTTAATAATTATGGCCTTCATCATGATATTTTTTCCTCCAGTTTCAAGTCTATAGGCACACCTAATGCTTTTTTCATATTTGCTTACACAACTGAAAATTGAGTGTCACCTCTAAAGCCAAGGACTTGCCTTACTGCTAAGTAGCTATGCACTCAATAGAATGCCATTTGCACACACTGTAGTTCTGTTATGGCGTAAGGCTGGAATTATTTAAGGTTTTCATTGTCTTGAGATCAACAGGTGCACAACATCCCTCGGACTTGAATGCTGTAGTTATCAGACTAGCAATCAATAGTCTTGTCTTAGAGCATTCATATTAAAATGTTAATTGCTATTAATGTCTTCCATTAATACATTCAATTCCATTTAGTTCTCTTAGTCCCATAGATGTTGATATGTGAGACTGTCCCATTAATCTCAACAGAACACAGGCATATACTATTCATAGGAACACTGAAGCAGTTAAACAAAGCCTTAATCTGACTAGATTTTGCTTGCACTGATGTCTACCTTCATTTACGAAATTGTCCAAACTCTAAAGAATATATTAAGATTGTTATTGTACATTAAGTCATTTAATGCATTTTAACCTTGCAGTAATTCACAGTCATAATAAATAATCACAGTCACCTTTACTCACATCATCTCTAAAACTTCCACACAGCAAAGCTCCAAAGAGCATTGGAAACACTTTTGTAAATGAGCAAAGGGCAATGTTGTCACAGATTATTGGTCCACAGAGTTTGGAGTTGGGAGATGAGAAGGTGAGCAGGGTGAATGGGGGGATTTTTCAAAACAGAAGCCAAACTCCAGTGTTCATGAATAGCTTGCAGTTTTAAATAGTTTGGAGGCAAGCTTTATTTCAGAACCATCCCCAACAAAAAATTATTAGTTCTACTGTATCCACCCGACTTTTCTGGATTTAAGAGAATGAAGAAAATATTTCTAATTGTAACCCGTATTAAAGGTCTTAAGATGCCATTGAAACAGTAGCTAAGAGCTGAAATGCATAATTGCTTGTGGCTTTTAATAATTTGAATTTACTTTAGAGATTCTGCTCACCTCTGGGATCACTGGCTAGTGTTGCATACTAAACCAATCCAAGACTGGTTCATGTACCGCTTGCTCTCTACATTGTTGTTCAGCAACCATCCCTTCAAATCCCCACCAAAAGGCACATCATATCCAGGATTTCCATTAGGTCTTCAGCTCCAATGAGTCTCCAAAAAGATTTGATGTCTTACTTGCACAGTTGCTTGCTTCACATTTACCAGACTTTCAAGGCTTACCTTGAACCTAAACAGGAGCAGACTGCATGACAAACTTTTGACCTTGGGAGATCCCTCTGTGGGGAAGATTTAGAAGCAGCTGCCAATCCAACACAGACCTACTAAAACCCCAAACTGTGACGTCTACGATATCAGCATGGCAGGCAAGCTAGAGTAGTTCAGGAGTAAAATACAGGTTACTTAGTATGAAAGGAATTAAATTTCAACTGATTAACACCTAGCAGATGCAGATAGAGTTCATATACCAAGGTCCCAAAAGCATAAAAAACATTACACAGAGTTTTTTCCCTCTTTTATGCTTCTGGTATCATCAAAGGATATTACAAAAAGTTACGGAGTCCTGTCTACATATTGAGAAAATGACTAAATGACTGCAAAAATCCTATAAGGCAATATGAATTCACACTTTTTTTCATGCTCACTTAAGACTATATCAGATTAAACAAAACGAAAAAATATTCCCATTGACTCCATAAGGAACTGAAGTCAAAGAAGAATTCACTTATCATCTTCACGAAAAAGCATATGATGGTTTCAAACCAACAATAAGTAGCACGTATATTTTCATAAAGTTTATAAAGATTTTTATAAAGATTTATATAAAATATTTTATTAGACTAATTTATAAAGCACAGAATAAAAGTGAGGTTTAACTTCTATCACAGTCACTGCCAATATTCCCTTACCCCCAACAATATAAGCTGTAAAACTTGCCCTTCTACTGCAATCTAAGTTAGTTTTTTGCATCAAGATATTATGTTATCATTGTTGTGTGTGTTACTATGTGTATACTCACTGTTCCCTGCAACTCCAAGTTAACAAGGAGAATATTTTAACCAGCGAATTATAAAAATAAAGAAGCAAAGACATGACCCTAAACTGGTAAATGGTCTTCACACAGGAAAGTGATTGATTTTTTTCCCAAAAGTTCTCCTGGCACAGTTCACTTTTCTTGTCAAATCCATCAGCTGCTTTCCTTTATTTAATAGTTTCCTTAATTACTACACAATTAAGTAGGTTCCTGTTCCCCATGTGATCCTAGTTTTCTATTTTCTAGCACTAAAATGCTGCAAAATGAAATGCTTCCTGATGATAAAAAGTCATAACAAGAACTCTCTCATAACTGGTATTCACATACACATTCAACAAAAATACTATGAAGAAATTTCAGAACTAAGAAAGTATATTTCTTTACTCTGCTGAAATTTGAAGTTTACACAAGATGTAATAGGTTCCCTCATCCCTCACTTTGCTCTTTAACTCCTCCTTATTCCTTCTAACACAGTCTTCTTCCTATTCTCCCCAGTTTCAATGGCAACAATGACCAAAGATGTCTTGGGCAAGCCAAGAATAATACGCTGTTGTTGATCTGTACTCCTAAGTCTCACTTAACGATTTTTTTTCTTTTGCTTACTCAAAAAGCTGAAAACTCATGGTTTGCTAGGGCCATCTGTGGAGTTCTTTGTCTGGGGATTTGAGAAGAGGCCAAAGCTTTGCATACCCTGTCTTTGAGACTCAAAACTTAGCAGTATTGCAGAAGTTCAGCTAGGGCTTAGACTAGCATAAAGTCACTTTTCACAAGAGACTCATCTCTGTTCTAAAACTGAATGGCTAGCATTACTTATCTGAAAGACACTGCTCCTGAAGCTATATAACCTACTGTATACCTGTAAACTGAATCTGGCAAGTTAATTAACATAAGAAATAACAGATGTTCAGATATTTCTCTGTCAAACAGTTTAAAAGGCTGGCAGTAGAACCTGAAGTTAAAATGTCTGTGGTAGCAATGATGCCGCCCTTGTGACAGGCTTTAACTGAAGCAATGAAAGGAGCAATTATGTTTCCGCTAGCTCAGCAGGTGTGAAAACTACACAAAGAACATTCACAGAGAAATTTCCTTACATGAAACTTAGACTCAATCTGAGCATTGCTTGCCACTGTTTCCACTCCATCAGGAGTAAATGGCAAAAAAATTCTGATTAATTATATTTTGCAAATGTTTCTAAATAAAAATATTTACTATTGAGAAGTTAGTAATTCTTTCTATCATTCGGCTTGAGGTGAATGTCATTATTGTTCTTTCTCCTTCTGCTTGTTTTCTGATTCATTTGCTGGCTCTTCTTTCAGGAAAATCCTAAAGTCCAATTCATTTAAATATATTTAAGCCTGAATGCCAGTCGGGCATTTTTGTTTTCCTTTTAGTTTATTCTAGCTATCTTTATAGAAATAAAGTTCAAAGAAGATGGCAACACAGGCCCAAATCTGTGAGCTCAGCTTCAGATCAAGACTTGATAGTTATTTTGAGGCAGATCAATAGTAATCATTTCTACTTAAAAACTGCCACTGCATCTTGCTTGTCTTAAATTAATCTCATTAGTTAGGATATGAAATATAAAATTTAATCACTTAAAATTAATATAAAGATAATTTTTAATTTAGAACTATAATTTTCATTTGAGGAAATACTTGAACAGATTACCAAAGTAAGGCAAATGCTACAAGATCTTGTAATGGACAAAACAGAAATACCTTTTACTATTCTAACTTAAGCTGCACTTTCCAGTTCAAGATTGTTAGGATGACTATTATATGCTGCAGGACATCATTCAGTCTTTCATTGACTCAGATTTATAGACTTAGTCATCACTTTGAGAAATATACAGCTGTTAGCATTGGGGTGACAATGAACAAACATAACACTCTGAGAAGAGTTATGTATCATGCTTTATTTAGAGGCCCCAAGAACCAGGGGGATATTCCCCAAATCTGGTCTGACAGTGTTCCGCCAAAAGGCTCTTTTATCCTCGCAAGATTTCGCAACCTAATGTACATTCAACAGGTTACATCATTGCCTAATGCATATGTATGTTTCAATGACTTCATCGGTGCGTTATGACATCAACCTTTTCTGCGTCTGCATGCCNAACTAGGTTTTTGAGATTTCTTGTAACTTTAGAACCATCATTTCTTTTCTTGATTTGCAATCAATTCAAACTACTGCATATAATAAAGTTTTTCTTTTTCCTTTTGATTCTTGCTCCAACACAGCCACTTTCTGAAAATATCACCAGAACCACAGCACAAAGCTTTCATCAGGAAATATGTTCAGCATAGTTTTATTTGCAGTTCTCACAATTCAGTTGAAGTCCTAGCCTCTAAGTAAAAGACTCCCCTTATAAAGCGGATCACAAACAAAATTCCTTTCTTTGCTGTCTTTTTATATTCTTTATATGGTATGAATAATACTGAAGTAATACTAAAAAACCCCAAAACATTACAGAAGAAATCAAGTATATATCATATAGTAAAAGAAATCCACATCCACCTTTTATTTCTAAAAGTAATTTTTGGCACCTTTTTATATATGCACTATTCTTAAATCTGTCTCCAGATTATAGTACTTGTAAGATTGGTCTTTGAATAGTAACTAGTAAAAAGGAAAATGGGTATGTAGTTCAGGTACTTAAATGCACAATTGCCTACCTATTTGGACTCTAGAGCACTGAAACTGACTTTTATGGTCAGTATCAGAAAAGCAGTGAGAAACACACAGCAGTTCTCCTTTTTGTGACGTGGCCAATGCATCTTGAGAAGAGTAACTGACTGAAATCCCTCACCAGGAAAACAGTCTTTTCTCAAGAGCAGAGAATGGGTAGAAGGCAGTATTTGTCCCAAATGACAGAAACTCCATATGCTTTTATTTCTATTATTTGACATTTTCAGACAAGGTTATGTTTGCCAGCACAGCAGTGATTTTAGAACTGCAGAACCTCAAAAGATTAAATGTTGACTTCAATCTCTAGGAGTTATGATGTCTGCCTTCACATTTAAAGATGTGACAATGTCATGAGTTTGGCTATGTTTTTAAAATTTTTTTTGCAGCCATGAGCACTGAAAGTGTTTTCTAATTATGTGCTGATAGTTTAGTGGAATTACATATAACTACGATGATACTAAGAAAGGCAAAGTGAATGGTTCCGCTTGTCTCTTCTTATGGAATAGCAGTTGTAGATAAGACTGCTAATGCAATATGATGTCAGTGACTTCAGAGTAAGATCTCAAACAAGAACAGGAAAAAATATTTACAGTTCCAAGTCAGCTGCGTATTCCCTAATTTACCACATAAAAGTTAGTAAACTGGACTAAAGCAACCTCGGACTCATTAGTAGTTCTTTGCTAGAACCCATCAAAGAGAAAAGGAAGTAATTATGCAACACTAATCTTTGAACTGGGAAAGCAGAGGGCAATGTCAACCCCCAGGAAGAACAGCAAGGCAAAGAAACAGATACTTTGTAAGACCTAGAAAACCTCAAGGAGACTTGCAAAGAGCCAACTGTATTTTGTGAAGAAAAGTGAATGTGACATTAATTTTGTATCCCAGTAATGCATTATCAAGCTGTATGAATGGAGAAGAGGCAACTATAGTCAGGAGCCTGATTCTTTTTTTTAAGACTTATCGATAACATTTTTCATTTCATTCTCATGAGCAGGTTGAGAAAAGCACAGTCTTGATGAATCTATGGTTAATATTTATATCAGAGTAATAACTAAATATTAATTCCGAACCAAAGGTCTTCTTCAGGGTTTAATTTAGGTACTTTACCATTCTAATTAACAAAACAAATAATAAAATGTTGATTGTATGCTTAATGTTAGTATCCTCAGAATTCAAACTTACTCAGACGAACTTGAGACATGGTCTGAAAACTACTAGAATACAGTTCACAAGGGACAGAAAAAAGGTACAGAAATCAGAACTCTTTATATATAAGGAAGGGGGGAAATTAAAGTAGAAAGGACTGGTTTTATAATGCTCACAGGCAGAAAGTATGAGAAATATCATCTTAAGGACATGGACAGATAGAAAGACCTCACTTTGACTAAAGGGAAGGTTAGACTTTACAAAATAAAATATTTATCTACAAGAAAAAGCAAAGAAGTTTAGAAGAGACAGAAGATATATGACTAATTTCAAGTCTAGGAAAGGCTGCAAAAGAAAGTAAGAAGTGCCATCTTTTTTACTTGTGGTGTAGAAAGTGTAAACAGTAAAGGTTTTAAGTTGTAGAAAGAAAGATTTATCCTAAACTTTAAGAGATAAAAACCTTTAAGAAAGTTGAAGCACTGGAGTGTACTGGGTTGAGTAGCTGTACTGCTAAAGACTTGGGGACTTTAAGAATGCATTAAGATAAACTTTATTCATTTATTCATTCAGGTGCTTTGTATGTGCACTGTGTACCACTCTGTATGTACAGTCTGTACCAGCAACTGGATGGGGGCTGCAGTCATAGGGGCTCCAGCATCCATGTGCCAGCATCTGGGGAGACTGGAATCCGGGGGTAGTTACTGGGCAGATTAAGAGTCTGAGCTCACCTGCTGGGGGAATCTACCCTGTACATATGAATAGATCAGTTCTCATCAGCATACTTCAGTCAGAAAGGGAAGCAGACTGAGGTAATTGGTGCTGTCTTTGTTTGTATGGGTGCTTCTCTGTGTCTGTCCATGTTGATTTGTGTAGCCAGTTGTGTATATATATGGTGTATGCATTTGTGTCTATGTGTGTGTACCGGCAAGATACGTTCAGCATCACTACTGGTTGGACTGGGGTATATAGAGCAGCAGCAACCTTACTTCTCTTGGGTTACTGGGTCCCCTAGTAGATATTGCCATTTTATTTTCCATCTTTAACAAATAAAAGAGGATATAATTTTGAAAATAAGTAACAGTGCTGGGTCCAGCCCTGTTCAATGTCTTCATCAATGACCTGGATGAAGGCATTGAGTGCACCCTTAGTAAGTTTGCAGATGACACTAAGATGGGTGGAAGTGTCGATCTGCTGGAGGGTAGGAAGGCCCTGCAAAGGGATCTGAACAGACTGGACCACTGGGCAGAGTCCAATGGGATGAGGTTTAACACAGCCAAATGCCGAGTCCTGCACCTGGGGCACAACAACCCTATGCAGAGCTACAGACTGGGTGAGGTCTGTTTGGAGAGCTGCCAGGAGGAGAGGGACCTGGGGGTGTTGGTCGACAGCCGGCTGAACATGAGCCAGCAGTGTGCCCAGGTGGCCAAGAAGGCCAATGGCATCCTGGCTTGTATCAGAAACGGTGTGACCAGCAGGTCCAGGGAGGTTATTCTCCCTCTGTACTCGGCACTGGTGAGACCGCTCCTTGAATACTGTGTGCAGTTCTGGGCCCCTCAGCACAAGAAGGATGTTGACGCTCTGGAGAGTGTCCAGAGAAGAGCAACGAAACTGGTGAAGGGGCTCGAGAACAGGCCTTATGAGGAGCGGCTGAGAGAGCTGGGGCTGTTTAGCCTGGAGAAGAGGAGGCTGAGGGGAGACCTCATTGCTCTCTACAAATACCTGAAGGGAGGTTGTAGAGAGGAGGGAGCTGGCCTCTTCTCCCAGGTGTCAGGGGACAGGACAAGGGGGAATGGCCTCAAGCTCCGCCAGGGGAGGTTTAGGTTGGAGATTAGGAAGAAGTTTTTTACGGAAAGGGTCATTAGGCACTGGAATATGCTGCCCAGGGAGGTGGTTGATTCGCCTTCCCTGGAGGTGTTTAAGTTACGGGTGGACGAGGTCCTGAGGGACATGGTTTAGTGTTTTGTGGGAGTGGTTGGACTCGATGATCCAGTGGGTCTCTTCCAACCCGGTGATTCTGTGATTCTGTGATTCTGTGATTCTGTGATTCTGTAAACATTTTTTGTAAAAAAAAGAAAGTGTTCTATCTAATGAATGTGAGAAAGAGAGAGAAACAGAACAAAATGCAACACAACAAAAAGTAAAAAAAAAAAATTAATATTTCTGAATCTCAAATATAGTTTTCTCTCCAAAACATTTAGACATTTAGAGGAATACTGGTTTAACTTTTGTGTGTCCTGTTCTTCTCCACTGTTTCCTCTGTTTGAAACAGACAAAACTTACATCCCTTGTAGACCTACGCTTTCATGTTGATTTTAATTTGATTTGTTTTCAATGAAACATTAAGCCCACTTTCAGTGTCTATCCACTAAATAAACACAGGAAACTCCAAATCAAAATTCAGAATGAAAGATATTAATAATTTTCTCTTTTCTCTAGCAGAAAAGAGTCTGGATATCTTAAACATTTATATTTGTGTTGTTCAGAATATTCAATGTTGAATTGGAAAAGCATGATTCCATAATGTGTTCTTTTGGGCAAAAAAAGCTGGTCAAAGTAGTTATACCTCTGGATGGTCTTGTCCCAAGCTTTCAACAGGAGTATTGACATGTCTGGGTTAAAATCAGGTAAGAGAAGTAGAAAATTAAATATGAAGTTATTCTTCATGCAACAGGCAGCAGGGTTGTTTGATTTTTTTGCCATCAAATATTGTGATTTTGAAAGAGCTTTCATGGTTCATGGGTTGCAGAAGCAATCAGACAAATACTTATCAAAGAATTCCAGTGAAAGCTACCAAACCAAAACATGATCAGGAAATTCCCAGAAATTAAAATAGTCAGACACTGGAAGAGTACTTGGGGAAAATGTCTTCTATACTGGCCCAATTGTTGCTGTTCCTTGACACAGAGGAGTGGCCCTAAACAGACACTTCTTATTTGGGGTGTGGGGGAGGAGATGACACATGACTGATGGGGTTAATTTCCAAGACTTCACTTGGCAAAGCTAAGTCAAAAATTCATGTCAATGTCTGTTATACCATGAAAGCCTTTGCAAGACAGAAAAGACGAACTAGTATACTCTTCAATGAGAAAAGGCAACCCAGAATTTTAAGAGGATTAATTAAGTTGCTGTAAGTTACAAAAAGGGATATGCACACATCAGATTTTGTATCCCATAGTTAGAGAAAGGACACTTCCTTCCTACAGATTCATTCAGCTGAAATCCCTTTATCTTCCTGATCTGGGTGGAAAATACCTCACAAAAGAAGTTCTTCGTGTAGCATTTTAACTACTGTAAATAGTAAAGTAGCCATTTATTTAACTTATATCAAGTAAAAAACATTTTATTTGCTGTAGGCAGAATGTGACCAGAAATGAACAGAATATATATACACTTGCACCTGAACTGATGTTACAACATGAGGAATTGTAGGCAAATTTCTACCAAAATCATTGAAACAAAACTTTCTATCAGAGTAAATATTAACTTGTGTATTTTTCTAGTTTATGCAAGATAATTCTGAAGTGTTTCACACGTGACTATGTACTGATTTACACTATGCATACATACAAATATATGTATATGTCTGTGCCTCAGATCATGACAGTGAGTACAAAGCACAAAAAGGGAGAACAGATCCTGGATATTCCTTGGGGGAAAAAAAAAGCCTATACCAGAGGTAATACACTTACCAGTGTGTACCTTCATTTGGAAAGATGTATGCACACAATATACCTCTTAATTTCTACTTTTAAAACATTAAGATGAAAGCCATGAGATACTGTTACAGAAATGGTAAATTTATTCATGCATTTCAGCTAGCAGAAGATGAGATTTGGCTTTTAAAGTACAGCCACAGGATTGAATTTGATGTGCTATGTACTTGTACAATATATTAAAATACAGGTAACAATTGAAAACAGAGAGACTGTTTAGTGAAAATAGTGTTTGTGTAGTTTTCCCTTCTCATGTTCCCTCATAAAAAAATTACTACCAGCATCCTAGTAATTGTCAGCCCTATCTGCTTACTCTCCACAATTTTGATGCTTGCTGATGTTTGTTTGTGTGTTCCCTACCCCAGAGTCTCTTGACTGTGAGACATTTCACTGTCACATTTCACCCTGCATGTGTGATGAGAATGATTCATAATTTGTTATTCCCACAGTGTGCTCCTAAGTCAGTCACTGTATCTGTTTCCTATTCTCAGCAGGGCAAGATGTTCAGGATACATTTCCTGTAAGCACTCATTGAGAATGAAAGGCTCTTCCTTTCTGTACAAGTGTAAGTATAAAGCATGTTTCAGCTCCCAAAACTTGAAACAAAGACTGGAAATTAGTCATCATGCAAATAAGCTCTAGCTGTGTTGTTTTTCAAGTCCTGTGTCACTAGAATAATTGAATCCTCTCAGTTCCCAGAAATGTGGTAATAATAAGGCTGGAAAAAGGAGAGAGCTGAGCAAGGACTGAAAAAAAAAAAAAGTCATAACAAATACTAAGTAGCTGTGACTAGTAAAACTGAGCCAAAAAAAAATAATGAACAGATTTTCTTTTGAGGCCTGATGGAACTGGCAGTAGTGATAGAAGAAAGATGTCATTGTTAATTCCACACCCCTATAATGCAAGGACAAACTCATGAAACAACAGTGCTGTACTAGATTCAAAGTGGCCCCAGAAATCTTGAAAATGAGGTGAGGCAAAGATAAGAACATACCAAAACTCCAAATGATCACACAATGGAAAAACTCCTGCATGACGGGGAAAAAGTTAAAACTACATGGAAAGAGTGAAGTACTGTATTGTGTGATCTTTTAAAGCTTGCAACAAACAGTGATATCCTTATTACAAATATATCGTGGTGCAAACGCAGCACACAAGAGCACAGGCAAGACAGTACACACAGATCGGAGGGCACACTGGTGGTATAATGAGTCTGAGGTGGAACTACCAGTCTTGAGCTGCAGGCATAGATATACAAAGCATAGCCAAGCCACAGCAAGTATTCTACTATTCCTGTGATGATAAGAAAGATTTAAATTTAGATTTTGGATATGGTGATATGTATTTGTGAAGTTGAGTTGTCTACTAATCATAAAGTTAAACTACTCATTAGCATGTAGAGTTAGAAATCCTATTTTAAGAAAATATAATAAAATAAGCAGCTAGAAAAGGTAGAAGATTCCCAAGGACTTTATGATCTTCACTGTGAACAGCAAAGTTTGGTTAATACAGGAAAGAAGATATGCCCAGTCTTGATGGACAAGAATCTATATTTTGAGATTAATGAAGACCCAAAATTATGAGTCTGACGTCCATTAATTTTGTTTCTAAGATGTTCTTCCCACATTACTAAAGTTTTACGTGCTGGATTTTGATGAGGGCCAAGTTTTTTTGGCAAAAGGCAACTCCACTTTCAAAGAATAATGAAAATAACTGTAATGTAAAATGACATTTAAGGAATGTTCAGCAGCTGAAAGTGCCACAAAGCAGAAGCCACTTCTCTTCCTTCCTTTTTTTTTGTTTCCTGACCATATATCCAACATTCTATCATGGCAAAACCAACACATGAGAAAATTCACTGGCATACATAGATTATAGCTGTGAAGTATACATAGAGTACCAGGCTGAAAAGCACACCAGAGGATATGCACTTTTCAGCTTATCTACTTCCTCCTTATTTTAATTTTGATTTAACAGTGGCACAAATGTGACCACAGCAGGTAAGACATTTACCACACTGCTTCCTTGGGCCTCGATCAGTCCTGAGGCCTATCACAGAAATATTTGCAACCACTCTAGCAGTGACTTACTGAGTGTTAAAGGTTAAAACACTTCTGATATAATAACAACAACAAACTGCATATGCCACTGGTTAAAAGGATACATCGTTCTCACCAGACTGTTCGTAATACATCTTTCATCAAAGAGAACCACGAGGAGCACCAGCTTCAATGAACAAAGTTAGAGGCTAGAACTGGGTAGGCAATGGTTTTACCAGTCTACACAAATGGGAACATTTCAACTTTGTTTTATTCAGCACCAGAATGGGACCAGCATTACTTAGGGTAAGAAAGAGAAGCCCCAGCAAGCCAAAGAAAGGAGGGCCGAAGTTCTCCCTTACAACTTTGAAAACATAATTCATAAGCTCTGCTCTGCTAGGAAATAGGGTTTCTGCTTCCTTGGATGACAGGTAAGGTCTGACGGTGTAACTATAGTCTCTATTTTCTCTTTGATTTTAAAAATGTATAAAAATGAAAATTCATTCATTTGCACTGAACAAATGTATAAAAAGAGCATGAATAAAACAGGCATTTTACTTAATATAAAAAAATAATCAAAGAACTTATCAAACATATTGAGATACTCTACCGTAATAAATATTTTCAAGTATAATTACTTCCTCATGGTATTGTTCCTTATAGCTTTTCTTTGTGGATAAATGAACCATGACTTAAAAAAAATTCAGCACCACAAAATCTTCTGTAGCATGAAAGGGACTTATTTTTTTTTCCAGCTGAGGTAGCTAGAGTATAAAATATTACCTAAATTCATGTGCGTATTTAATTTTATAATAGCTATTAAAACTGCATTTACCACCTATGAAATTAAGCATAAACAGCTAATTGTACAGGCTTAGAGTCTGCTTATGGGTGAAATTTTACAAAGCTTAGCCATAAAACAGTTATTCTTTTGGGTCAGAGTCTGAAACATTATACCCTTTCAAATATTCAGTTTATGATACAGCTGCCACTGTTCATTTCAGTAGTACCATTGTCAAGTAAAGTATTACACAGCTTGATTTGAAATACAAAACTAAATCCATTGGATTAAAAGACAGTAGGAGCAAATGAACATTATAAAAATATTTGTAACTTTCTGTTTAAATAACCACCAGTTTTGTCAGGCATGATTGGGTCTTAGTGAAGCCCTGTGGGCAGTCACCAGTCACCTCCTGATTTTCCATGTGCCTCAGTAGAGTTTCCAGAAATCTGTCCCACGACCTCGCCAGGCACAGAGGTGAGACTGACTGACCTGTAGTCCCAAAGGTCTTCCTTTCTTCCTTTTTTGAAAATGGAGGGAGTTTCCCCTTTTTCAGTCAGTGGGAACTTCACTGGACTGCCATGACTTTTCAAGTGTGATTGAAAAAGGCTTAGCAACTTTGCCCACTAGTTGATGAATCCAAAGTGTCTGAAATGGATTTATTTAAGTTTTGTGTGTACGTTTATATGTAAACAGTTATCAGTTGAAATGATAAATATGCTTAAATTTTATAAATGGTAATAAATATACAGAAGTCTCTAATAGTGACCTTTTATTGAAAAAAAAATTCATTTTTAATTACGAATTTTTCAAATATGTGTGGTTTTCAACCACAAAGCTATAACATTGGTTGAAACATAAAGTCAAGATATTCAAAATCCTACTTTATGACAAATAAAGCAAGCAACTTACCCCTCAAGTCACCTCTGCCTTGCTGTGAACTAGTTGAATTTAGAGTGGTTAACAAATCCATTACATGCATTCATAAAATCACTGAATGCATATATGTGTTATTCTTGTGAAACCAAATATTTTAGTAGCATAGAAAAATCCAAAGTCATTCAACACCCCACCCTCCTTAAAACAACCCCTGCTGATATTAGTTACACAGGAAGGTAGTCCTGCATAAGGAACCATAAAAGTTGATGCTCACATGCATTCTTATCTGCTACAGATTCTGCTGTAACTGGAAATACAGATATGTGTTTACAAATAGGAACATCTAACATTAAAATGAAATATAAGTTGAGAACAGTTTCTCTAAGATACGCTTCTTGATTGGATCATTTGAAAACAAAAGAAGTTGAGATATGCCAAACAGAAGGTAACTATTATTACTGAGAAACATGACAATCTGTTTATTGCCTCTTGTACAAGAGTCACTTGTTGGAGGAACACAGAGGGACTAGTGTGGGAACAGATTTGTGTTGTAGTCTCACCAGGCAGATAGACTACATCAGTATCCATTAAAAAGACAACATCTCAGCTCATTTTATTATACCACAAAACCTGAAAGAATACTGTAGGTTTAAATATGTATTACTAAACACAGCATTTACCATCGTGGTCTAAAACATGCAGTGCATATTCAGGAGAGAGAAAAGTTGAAGCAACAAAGATTATCTGTATTTGCAAGCCGTGTTTGTGGATCTCATGGAGAAAGCTACAGATCCTGATGTTCAGGAGAAAGTGAAAGCAGCTAGAATAACTATATCCAGTACAGCACCCATTTTATCAGCAACAGATTTGTATTCAAGGATTTGGAAGGAAACACAACAAAGATGCCACTCACAAGTTACATATGTGGGCATGATCCACACCAACCAATATTAACATTGCTGAGGTTTTCTTCAGTTTTACCATCTATGTGTGGTCTAATTTAGAGTCCTGTCCTGCTTCTTCTCCGAATTATATTAAGAAGTTCTAATGCTCTTACAGAAGTCCAAGTTCCTGAAGACTAACAGTGGCTTAATAAAACCATGGCAGCACTGCAGGCCTTTGACTTTGCTCCCAAGTGTTTAACAGACCCTTTCACAAGGCATGAATACCATAGCATGACACCTACTGCTTCACAATGTACAGTCATACTGGTAGTGTTCTGTATAATTGTCTAATTATATTGTGAATTTAGTGAACATAGTTTCACTTTGTATCTTACTTCCCAATGCTTGCTGCATGGCATTTGACAAGCTCAAAAGAGATATAACTCAGCCATTTGTCAGCACAATTTTTATGAGCTAAGCATAATTATGTAGAAAGCAAGCTTTTCTCTGAAGTCTTAATTGATTACTAATTTTCGAAGCATTGTGTTTGAAGTGGGACTAGCACAAGACAGTTTCCTAATAATTAGAAAGCATGTCTGCAGTCTTCATATGAATAATTAAAACAAGTTTCCCTTACTTCACTGACAAAATTTTTCAACATCCTACTACAAAAATGGCAATTTCTCTCTCTGGACTCAGTGCTCCACAAAAATAACAGAAAGCTAACTTTACCTTTGGGGTCCATTCCTTCATGATTCGTTGTCCAGAAGTCACTGAGTAACTCAGATCTGCTTGGAACTGAGTACATATATACCTGTTTAGAGCATTGATCATTTTAAGCATTAGCATGCAAAAGACATTTACCATGCAGAGGATTACAGTCACGTTTCTACTACTTTTATATACTTGTAGTAAAGCACAGTGAATCCATTCTCACACGTTCCCAAACTGTCCTTACCTGGCTAACTTATTTGAGAAAACAACAGTAATTCAGTCAATTAAACAAAAAACAAAAAAACACAGATGCCAATCAATGTGAGTCACTAAAGAAAATTGTACTCAAAAGGAAAACAGCGCAGAGTCATTTAGTAAAGAGTAGGTTTATTTGCGAGGAAAAAAGTTATTGCAGTCAGAGTCTGTAAATAGCAGGACTCTGAAAACTGAGGGGACCACAACAACAATAGCCATAGTCCCTCCAAGTCACAAGCTTGTAGGTTCTAGAGTAGTCACTATACAATTTTGAGTTTAAATAAAAGGCAGGGATGGGAAAATGCTTTTGGAAGAATTCTACTCCACCTTAAAAAGTGAATGTAGATTGCTCACCCCAACTCCCTGTAGCCTTTGATAAGTTAGATTCTATTCATTAAGCCTTACCAATCAGCTTTAAAGATTCTTTATCAGGCATCCATTAAATTCAGAATGGATTTTTAATCAGAAACAAGGATTTCTCGAGTAAATTTAGTACTTGATATCAGAACTCTACACTCGGTTCAAGGTTTTGAATGACCCAATAGAGTTTCCAGTGAGGGTGCTTCTGGTAAGGAACACTTGAGTGGCTGCAAGGTTCATTGAGTTACAAAGTAGCTGAGTTGAGAGACAACTATTCTACAATGGAAAAGGCTATTCTTAAATAATTTCTGATTTCTTTGTTATAATATAAAATCAGCATAAATATTTATTTTACAATTTCATATTGACATCCAAGATGACTTTGATACACCTCGAAGCCAGAGGTACTTAGACATGCTGGAGAAATGACCAAGCAGGAAACAAAAGAAGTTCAACAACAGAAAGTGTGAACTCCTTCAGCTTGAGGAGGATCAGTATATGAACAAGTATATGCTGGTAGACAGGTGAGGGGGAGGTGTCACCTGGCTTGAAAGATGCTTGGCAGCTCACCAGACATGTGCAGGACAATCAGGGGATCGGGGCCATCCAGCATGGTTTGTGAAAGGCAGGTCCTGCTTGACCAGCCTGATCTCCTTCTATGACCCGGTGAACCACACAGCGGATGAAGGAAAGGCTGTGAATTTTATCTATCCGGACTTCAGTAAAGGTCATGACACTGCCTTCCACAGCTTTCTTCCAGAGAAGCTGGAAGCTTATGGTTCAGCCAGGTGTACTTGTTACTGGGTAAAAAAAACCCAGTTGGATGACCAAGCCCAGAGAGTTGTGATGAACAGAGTTAAATCTAGTTGGCAACTGATCACAAGCAGTGTTCTCCAGGGCTCAGTCTTGTTTAACATCTTTATCATTTATCTGGATGAGGGGATTGAGTTCTCACTCAGTATGATACCACACTGGGCAGAGGTGTCAATCTGCTTGAGAGTTGGAAGGCTCTACAGAGGGATATGGACAGGCTGGATTGATGGACCAAGACCAGTTGTATGAGATTCAAAAAGGCCAAGAGCCAGGTCCTGCAACCCCATGCAACACTACAGACCTTCTCCCTCTGTACTCAGCACTGGTGAGAACGCACCTCAAATACTGTGAATACTGTGTTCAGTTCTGGGCCCCTCACCACAAGAAGGATTTTGAGGCTCTGGAGTGTGTCCAGAGAATAGTGATGAAGCTGCTGAGTGGGCTGGAGAACAAGTCTCATGAGGAGCAGCTGAGAGAACTGGGGTTGTGTAGCCTAGAGGAGAGAAGGCTGAGGGGCCACCTTATTGTTCTCTACAACTACCTGAAAGGAAGTTGTGGAGAGGAGGGACCTGACTTCTTCTCCCAAATGACCGGTAACAGGACAAGAGGGAAGCCATTTCATGGCATCATTACACTCAATTTGTGCTGAACATAGATATTCTTCCTTACTTGCTGCTTCTGACACGAAGCCTACAGCAGATATTCTTATTGCTAGTGTCTAACAAAAATGGCTTTATCATATCATCATCATCTGGCAGATGTGCTGGCCAAACCCCTTTCCATCATCTTCCAACAGTCCTGGAAGATTGGGGAATTTCCACGGGACTGGAGGCTGGCTGATGTTGTGCCCATATACAAGAAGGGTCACAGGGAGGATCCAAGGAACTACAGGTCTGTCAGCCTGACCTCAGTGCCAGGGAAAGTCATGGAACAGGTGAAGCACATGCAACAGAACCAGGTTATCAGGCCCAGTCAACATGGGTTTACAAAAGGTAAGTCTTGCCAAACTGACTTGATCGCCTTCTATGACAAGGTGATCCACTTACTGGACGAGGGAAAGGCTGTGGATGTGGTCTTCCTGGACTTCAGTAAAGCCTTTGACACAGTTTCTCACAGCATTCTGCTACAGAAACTGTCAGCCTCCGGCCTGGACAGGCGCACACTCTCCTGGGAGGAAAACTGCCAGGAGGAGAAAAAAAAAGCTGCCAGGAGGAGAAAGACCTTGGAGTGTTGGTTGACAGCCGACTGAGCATGAGCCAGCAGTGTGCCCAGGTGGCCAAGAA
>WAAB01000574.1:78744-90276 GCA_013389865.1 Piaya cayana
TGTTGAGGCTCTGGAGCGAGTCCAGAGAAGAGCAATGAAGCTGGTGAAGGGGCTGGAGAACAGGCCTTATGAGGAAAGGTAGAGAGAGCTGGGGTTGTTTAGCCTGGAGAAGAGGAGGCTGAGAGGAGACCTCATTGCTCTCTACAACTACCTGAAAGGAGGTTGTAGAGAGGAGGGAGCTGGCCTCTTCTCCAAAGTGACAGGGGACAGGACGAGTGGGAGCCTCAAGGTCCATCAGGGGAGATTTAGGCTAGACATTAGGAAAAAAAATTTCACAGAAAGGGTTATTGGGCATTGGAATATGCTGCCCAGGGAGGTGGTTGATTCACCTTCCCTGGAGGTGTTTAAGGGATGAGTGGACGAGGTGCTGAGGGGCATGGTTTAGTGTTTGATAGGAACGGTTGGACTCAATGATCCATTGTGTCTCTTCCAACCTGGTGATTCTATGATTCTATGGTTCTATATCTGATCCTAACCCATTTCTTTTATATCAAACCTCAAAGTCTCAAATTAGCTCCTTTACTGACAGACAGTTTAATCAGGATGTGACAATATTTAAATGCCAAGATCATTAACAAAACTACGAAACAATAATATTTGCAAAACACTTCCTTCGGGTTTGCCATTCATAAACTCCTATAAGATTGAATATCAGCCAGTGTCTTACACTTAACACAGTTAACCATTTTGTTATTCCTCATTGATAGTTTCATATATGGTCCTGAGTGCTAGATGCATCACAAAAATGTCAAAGAGAAGTCAAATTTTTAATTTTTTTTTTTTTCCCCCAGATCATAGAAGCATAAAATGGTTTGGCTTGGAAGGGACCTTAAATATCATCCAGTTCCAACCTGCTTGAGATGTGCAGAGACACCTCTCACTAGATCAGGTTCTCCAAGGCATCTAACCTGGCCTAGAACACTTCCAGTGAGGGGGCATCCACAACTTCCCTGGGCAACTTGTGCCAGTTCCTCACCACCCTAATCATGAAGAATTTCCTCCTTATGTCTAGTCTAAATCTGCCCCTCCCCAATTAATAGCCATTGCCCTTACTCCTATCACTACAAGCCTTTCTAAAAAGTCCCTCCCCAGCTGTCTTGCAAGTACCTTTCAGGTAATGGAGGGTTGCTATAAGGTCTCCTTGGAACTTTCTCTTCTCCAGGTTGAGCAACTCCAACTCTCTCAGCCTGTCCTCATAACAGAGGTGCTCCAGCCCTCGGCTCATCGGTGTAGCCCTCTTCCAATAGTTTCATATTCTGCTTATGTTGAGTATTCTAGAATTGGACACGATACTCTAGATGAGGTCTTGCAAGAGAGGAATAGAGGAGCAGAATTTCCTCCCTCAACCTGCTGTTCATGCTTCTTTTCATGTAGCCCAGGATATGCTTGGCTTCCTGGGCTGCGAGTGCTCATTGTTGGCTCATGTCAAGCTTCTCATCAGCCTTCACCCTGAAGCCCTTTTCTGCAAGCCTACTTTCTATAAATGATCAGACATTTTACATGAAATGCATTTGTTCACCTTAAATGTAGTGATTTACAGTTGGTTAAAGTTGTATTGCATTTTTTGTGTGTTTTCCATGTTTCCTCCATAATTCTTCTGAAATTTGCATCCTATTGAGGTCAGACAAGTTTTGGTATAGTTCCTGGGTGATAATATTTCCTCCTCTTTCTCCAACTTCACGTATTGGATTTGTAATTCTCTGAACAACCACATTTGAAGTAATCAGCTTAAAGTCAACTACTGCCCTACATTCAGTTAAAACATTATTCACAACATAATATTTTTAAACATTGTATACTAATATCCTTTTGTTTACATATCTATTATCAAACCTTCCTATGGTATACTAGAAGGAATAGGCTAAAATTCAATTTCCTCTTAGAAATTAGAATTAGAACAAATAAGAAAGTTTTCTCTAATGATTTCCAAGAGAATGTTAAGAGAAGGTTTTCAGGTTTTTATTTTTACAGGAAAATATTAATATCTTTGAATAATTTAAATTCAATTCACATTCAAATTCTCATTCAAAATTACATCTACTTTAATTTGTAAAACAACATTGACAGTCTAATTTAAGTATGTATTAGCTACTTGTCCATTTAGATACCTTCACTTTGTTCCAAAATACTTGTTCTCAGGTGACTACAGCTTTCATATAAATACATCACTTTGCTCACTATGCAGTTGAGCCTCCAAAACCCCTCCCCCCTAGCCCCCCCAGGGAAAGGAGAGAGGGGAAATGAGAGGAAAAAGACCTACAGGTTGGAAATTTACAACTTTAATGAGATAATAATGAAAATAATTAGAAAGAAATTAAATACGTACAAATATATGACATTGTGTCCCCACCTCATCCCTCAATGACCACACACCACAACAAATTCTGCAGAGCAGACACAATGGAATGGGTCCACAGCTAGGAGGGAACTGGACTCAGGAACTGGATTCAGGAACACACGAATCTGAGAACAGGATCAACCAGGTATATGAGGTCCTCAATGGACATTGGCCATCCCAGAAGAAAGCAAGACGCTCGTAATCTCTCAACTTTATACTAAGTATAACACATATGGGATTGAATACTCTGTTGGTAAGTTCAGGGCCACCTCTTCGCATGTGCAGCCCCTTTCTGTCAGCTTGAGGGTTGCCTTGGTTAAGTATAAGCATTGGCTTTTTTGCATACTAACACCCTGTGTTATCACTTCTACAAAAGAATACTGTCTCAAAAACCTGCAGTTAGCTTTCAGAGAATGAAGTTGCATACAGCAACTGAATTAGCCACAAAACTGACTCTAACTTACAACAAACCACAACAATTGCACATACACATACATTCGAATATTTTAAAAATTGTATAAATATATTGAAACTAGAAAACTCCTATTATTGTAATCTGTAGAAGAATATTGCCCATAACACATGTAATAATGTGTAGTATATTGTAGTATATTGGGTTTGAGGCATAAGAAATAAACAGTATTTTTGGTATCATCTAATTATTTCAGTCAACAGCCATTTGCCTTTCCTCATATTCTGATACAGACACAAACACTGCCAAATTAAAATTTAGCTCATTGTCTTGAAATATAACTAGGAAATTATGTTTAAAAGATATAAATTACTCAGGTTAGCATGGGCTTCCTTAGTAATCTACACAATTAACATGGACAAAACGTTTGACTACAAAAATAGTAAAAAACAGAAAGATTTTTTTGATCCAGACATAACAATGAGATAAGAAAAGTTTTTATAAGGTACATCAAAAATTATGAAATTTAAGTCTGATTTAAAATCTAAGAAAAGCACTGTATATATAACCTGAGCTACCACAAAAATAATGTGGGAAACTGCAACTTCATGGCTGCAAAACTCACAATCATATCTATGCTCAGAGCTCTGGCATTTGATTCAAATTTGAGTAATTTATTCAAATATTCATCATCTTATCTTAATGTTTCTGCTAAACAGAAAGATGTAATTCCTGTTGCTGCAGACTATGAGCACTTGAAAGACTTGCTATTGAAAACTGCAACAGTTTACAAAAACCTGCCTTGGGTAACGGTATTTACTAAAAGATTGTAGAGTGCGTTTAGTGATATTTTTCTGACACCTGCAGTATCTTTGTAATTCAGGTTTATGTAGGACATGCCTAAGACTTTGAGCTTAGAAGATGATGGATGCAGTACACCAAGTGGGATCTCACAAGAGCAGAGTACAGAGAGAGAATCAAATCCTTTAATCAGCTAACCTAGCTTTTTGTTCATGCAGTGCAGAATGTGATTGTATTTCTGGCCCACAAGAGCACGTTGCCAACTAATGTCCAGTTTATCATCCATCAGTATCCATTCCCGAGTCCTTCTCCACAGTTTATTGACATTGAAAATTGCCCCAACCCAGGTGCAGGACTTTGTACTTGTCCCTATGGAACTTCATGAGATTCAAATGTCTGGCTCATCAAGCCAGTCAAGGCCCCACTGGATGATGTTCCTTCTCTCTAGTGAATCAATTGCACCACTCAGCTTGATATCATCTGCAGTTTTGGTCCGGGTGCACTTAATCCCAGTCTACATCATCAATGAAGATAGTAAGTAATATTGGTCCCAGGACATACACTTGAGGAACACCATTCACTACTAGTTTCCACTTGAACATTGAGCCATTAACTGTAACTCGTTGGATGCACCCAGCTGCCATCATAGGATAGACAGGTGACCTTGAGGTGGACTATTTTAAAGCTCGCTTCTTGAAACAAAAGGTTTCAAACTTGGGAACTGAGAAGCAGAAGCAGAATAAATTATACTCCAAAGTTAGCTAAAATATTAAGAAGAATCTATGTGATTTTTTTGCATTTTGAAAAATAATCTTTAGAGATAATCAATGTGCATTTTCTTTGTAACTCAAAATAGTAGGTGACATAGTCATTTGCATTCATTTCATTACCCTTTGCCCTTCGTATTTCTTTTATATGCTGCTTATTCCATCCTTTCCACACATATGCTGGCACCAAATATTTTTTAAATGGTTAATGGAAAGGATAAGAAAGTGGGGGGGCATTTTATAATTTATGTCATAAACTTCTTAAAATTGAGAAACTTAAAAATTACATTATACAATTTATAATTCTTTATAATTCTATATGATCCAACAATGTTAAGAAAAAAGAGGGCTATCTAATTTTAGTCACTAGAAAGAGACAAGCCACTTTACTTTTTATCTACTGAATTTATCAGTTTTTTATTTCACATCTAAGTAGTTCAAGAAACGCAGGATATAAAGACTAGTCACTAAAAGCAAAAGATGCCTTGTAGTAAGGAACATATCTAACTGATTCTGATAAATACAGAAAGCAGAAATTGATTTGAGGCTTTGAACTCTGTTAGTCTGCATTGATAGGTTTATTTGATCTACTATTTAGTTAGTATAGATAAAACAGCTGCTGAGTTACAACAGGTTTCTGTGTAAACTCTACACGTATGAAACAACAATCTTAAAGGTGCTATATCAGACTCCAAGCAATATTTTTTAATAACTGAAGCTGATCAGGGACCTGCAAAGCTATAGTTACAAGTTTTAACATGCCTTATCTTTCTCCTAAATATACAAAAAATAGCATTAAATACATATGTATTTTAAAGAATATAGTTATGTAAATGAATGACTCTTATATTTAAATTAAATATCTAAAGATTGAGATTGTCTTTGTGTGGGCACCAGTTATCTTTTAGACTGAGATGAATATGTGGGTGGTTTCTGCACATTTTTCAAAGTGGTTAAAAGCAATTTGTATTCTATGTATCTAATGTTTAACCTGTGTAAGAGTAAGAAAATTGTCACACCTAGTTAGAGACATAATGAATGAACAGCCTCGTAATGCGGCATGTGTAGCATGGGAAATGAGCTACATAAGTCATGTAAAAATCTATTTTGTCCATGTAATAAGGAGTCAAATCTGCAATGTCATTAATTTTGTCCACTTAATTAAAGTTGTTCAGATTCACATCTTAGGCAATGAACAGCCTGGCTTGGTGCTATTGAAGTAGAAATGCCCATAAGCTTCTTTGCAAATCTGAAAACAGTGGAAATACTAGATGTTTGATAATAATAATAGAAGTTTGAGCAGTTTTTCTCTAATATCTAAAACTGTAAGGGTATGGAAAAAAATCAGCTGTTGGTGAAAATACACATCAGGAATACATTTTTGAGTAAGGGCTATGTGAATCTATCAGAAGAAACAATTATTTTCTCATACTTCATTGATAATAAATATGCCATTTGGTTAAAGACAAATTTTATGTGTAAATATTTTTCATTAAATTCTGCATATACTCTCTACAAAATGTGATTTTTATCATTTTACTCAGATAGTACTCTTAATGACAGATCATCAATAGAGTAGTAAGTATCTCAGTCAGAATTACAGTCAGAAATTGTCCATTTTGCATTTTTTATTTGTGATATTGGAGCTATTTGAGTCAACCCAAATAGTCTTCATGGAACAAAATAAAAAATTCTATATTGAGAAGTTTAACTTTTGAGATCAAATACGTAGCTCTGATATAATTGTTAATTCTGTGGCCCTTGCTTAAGACATATAGGTAGATAAACACAAATATAGATACCTATACACACACACACACACATGTATAGTTATACATACAATTTTTGTCTAGTAAAAAGACAGGGTTATAAAAAAATACACAGTCTTCAGCTAAATTCCTCTGTTTCTATTCCTCTGTTTTCTGCAAACAAACCTCCTTTCTTCTATCAGGAATGGTCTTTTATGCATATCTGGTTTATGCTGGTTTATTTTTGTGCGTTACAGCTGCATTATGTAAAACTTCTTCATGTACCTAGGCTTAAGAATGGCACTAAGATATCTCTAGTCCATATTTGTGGTCAATTTTTAAACCTGGAGGTCACAGTTTGATATACTCTGATTTCATCAGGACTAACATAGGTGTACTGAATTTCATTCTTCTTTGAGCATGGTTTACCTAAATCACAACAAAATGTTTATAAAGTAAACTGATTTGATTTTTATATATTGAGGTTCTGTTTCTAAATCATGCTGACACCTAAGATAAAAGTATGGGGTTTATACATAACAAAATAGCAAGGCAATATTCACAGGTGAAAACACACAGAGCTTATGGTTTTATTCCTTAAGCATCATTATTTTTACCTCAGCTTGACACAATTTGTCTGGGGCTCTAGGTTCCCGTGAGGCTAAAATCTTAAGTGGATAGTTACTGCACTAATTGATGCTAGATGAGGTAAATGGGCTTCCTTAATACTTCACTGCCATCATGTGGCTAGTGGGATAAATAAAATTATGAGGATAAACAGGTCTCAAAATAACAGGCTTCAACAGCCCATCTAGAAGACTGAGATTGGATCTCAAATGATGTTAATAACTCAGCAGTGACTTGGCTGACTGGGCAACAAAATTGGATTGTTTTTTAGGACTGTGACGTTTAATCACTTCCATTTTCTGAAAACACCCAGAATACATATTATGGCTACTTGTATACATTATAATTAGAGGGAGCCTTGTAAGGGCATGGTATTCAGACACAAGACCCAAGGCTCTACAAACACTTCCTGTGGGCAGGGTTTGACTCAGGATAATGTGATTAAAGAGTGCTTACAAACAAGAAAATATTTATTTCATTGGAGGCCTTTAAATCATAGAATCATAGAAACATAGAACAACCAGGTTGGAAGAGACCCACTGGATCATCGAGTCCAACCGTTCCTATCAAACACTAAACCATGCCCCTCAGCACCTCGTCCACTCATCCCTTAAACACCTCCAGGGAAGGTGAAACAACCACCTCCCTGGGCAGCATATTCCAATGCCCAATAACCCTTTCTGTGAAATTTTTTTTCCTAATGTCTAGCCTAAATCTCCCCTGATGGACCTTGAGGCTCCCACTCGTCCTGTCCCCTGTCACTTTGGAGAAGAGGCCAGCTCCCTCCTCTCTACAACCTCCTTTCAGGTAGTTGTAGAGAGCAATGAGGTCTCCTCTCAGCCTCCTCTTCTCCAGGCTGAACAACCCCAGCTCTCTCTACCTTTCCTCATAAGACTAAGTGCTAATCCAAGTATCCTAGCTTTGTAGAGTTACCACCTAGCACCCATCTCTGTTCAGATATGCAATAAATAAATATCTTGACTCTGTGTGTTTTGGCTTTTTGCACACCTGCTGGAATAATCCTGACTTTTATGACAACATTTGTATAAACTCTAACAACTCGGACATTGAGAAGAAGCATTGACCTCCTCCTTCAGCTTAAGACAATTCAATTCTTAGTCTGTACATAACCTAAAAGACCAAGCCCTCTCTTGGAGTTCTTCTTGTTCCTTTTTCTGGCTTTCCTTGTATATTTTACTTCCTTTACATGCCTTCTCCATATTGTCACATTATTTATTACTGAGTGATTTCTTCTTAGTATTGTGGCAGTTAGAAAGGTGCTTAAGGACTCCATTCCTCCCAGGGACAGATAACTGATCTTATTAACATTGAAGTTATTATTTTCCTCACCTCTTTATTTTTTTGCTAAACATATATAGGCTTGGTCTCTGCAACCACTTGGAATATATATGCTGCCATTCTGGCAAGAGCAGGCAGAAAAACTGCTGGGAAATGGCCATGTCCTTTAGGCAGTACCAGCGAGGGAACAGGGGAGCCCAGGGAATCGAAGCTTGCCCCTCACCCACTCCATTCCCTTGGACTTAATTTGCTTGAGAAGAAACAAGTTTTGTGTAGGTGAAGCTGTTTCTTCTTTGAAACATAAAACCACAGCACATGCCGGCTGCAGTTGCTCCGCTGGTGAGTTGGAGTCTCATAAAACACGGGGAGCAGTGGTGCTCTTCCTGAAGGGTGTAAAGAACCTGGGTAAGAGGAAAAATCTGTTCTTCTGGAGGGATGTACTACACTTAGGCCTCCTCCCCACCATCCAAAAATAGAGCTGGCTTTGGGCTTGAAGCTGTATTGGAGCATTTCAAGTGCTGCTGACAGGCCTGGGCTAGAACCTGTCCCCAACTGCCAGTTATCAGCTGAGGAAAAGCAAAACCCCTCCCTGGGCAGACCCGTAGACTTCTGCTCAGCTGTCTGCTTCCCACCGCAAGGATTGGATCCCAGTCTGATCTAGTGGGATGTCCTTGCCCACAGCAGGGGGGTTGGAACTAGATGATCTTTAAGGGCCCTTCCAACCCAAACTGTTCTATGATTCTGTGATAACAAAGGAGCAGAGGAGGTGCTGCCCAAATGTTCTCTCACTGTGATCACAGTTTAACAGTTTCTTCTGCCTGACCTGTCCTAAACTGTATTTTTGTTATTATGTAATTAGAGTCCTCAGATTCACTTCTTCAAATATTTGATTACATTCTCATCATCCGTATGGCAGAAAAGATACGGAATGTGCTAGGTTTTACTAAATGATAACAGAGGCCTGCAAAACAGAACCAGTAGCTGACTTTCCCACATTTGTTCTGAAACAAAGGAACTTACACTTAATAGTTTAATTTAACCATTAAGGCAGGTACACTTTATTCAGCACTGGAGAAGACTTGGGATTTGTCCTCAGAGTGCTTCTGCAGAGCAGTGATTTCACAGAAAATTTATATACAGGATTGTTTTCAAATTCATACTATTTCCTCAAAATGACAACTGTGCTTTATTCCTGGGACTTCCTTGCATATCCAGGAGGAATGAAATTAGTTTGGCTCAGAGTTGTTAAGATGATGTCTTAAGTGGTCAGTCTGAGTGGTCAATCTCTTTGGGTGGCAAAGGGTAAGGGTCATTAAGGCTATCTTAGTTAATCTTGCTTCTAACACATTACAGTTAATGTTCCATCCCACCATTTACAAGTCACCATTTCAGTTCCAAAAAGCTAGAGAAGTATGGTGGTGAGGATTTCCGTTAATTTACATTAGTTCCCTGAGCATTACCTTAGAGTGAAACACTTGCTTAGGAAATCTGCTGAAATCACAGTGAGAAATAAACTTTTTACCTTTTCTTATGTTGCAATATCTTTAATCTTTAAATACTGAATTAGAAGCATTGCTGTATTAATGATGGTCTACAGAGATAAGAGAGGCAAGGTGTCTTGGTGTCACAACCCGGACCCACGAGCCACATGCTCGTGTCCAGCTCTGACTGGGGGGGGAATTGGATTCATTTGTCTGTGTGGTGATCTAGAGGCCAATAAGGTCACTCCCAGGGTGAATATGAAAACAGTATTTATTTCTGGCTCCAGCAAGCATAAACACATCAAGATACCGGGGCGCACAACAAAGGCACATGGGGGGTGCAACCACCCAAAGTTACAGAAATTAATCCCTGAAAACAACCCCTGTCCCTTGGATGCTATCCAACACACACACCGTAAGGTAATGGGGGAGAGAGAGAGAGAGAAAGAGAGAGAAGGAAAGGAATCACCACATCAAAGGCAGCAGATGATCTTGGGAACACGTGGTACAGGCTGCATGGTCCAGGCTGGTCCAATCGAAGTGTGTGACTGAGAGGGAGCACAGAGGTGAGACCCCCCTGCTTCCTTGAGAGCCCTTTTATAAGGCCCATCTGAACCCCATCAGCCTGTGTCTTTTTGGTGGCCCCGGACGTGAGTAGGTGGAGAGCTAGCAGGGGCAGCAGCAACAGCTGCATCCCCTCCCCCCACCGAAGACAGCTCTGGGGCCCAAATTCACCCCAGCAAGGGAGAGCTGTGCCTGCACTGCCCCCCACTGAACCTCGGCGCTACAGACAAGCTGGTGCCACAGGTGTGTAGCCCTCAGACAAAATGTTTAAGGCAAAGAGATAAACATAGTCTGACTTTACACCTGGTAAGGTTAATTTTTTTTTATTTAATAAGCCAATAGACTTCAAGAAAAGAGAAGCATGCAGATCTTTCTTCAAATCTTGACATTGATTTCAGTATTGGTCCTAGCTCCTTAAACATTATCCAATTGTTCTCGCCTTCTCTTGCCTTTAATATAATCTGCTTTGGTCTGAAGTAACTCATGGCCAAAATACTACAATTTATTTTCCTGATATCAATTCATTATGTACGCTTTACAGGAAACCAGAGAACCACTAAGTATGGTAGATTACTATCTTTAAGTATGGTGGATTTGTACATGGCATATATGATATTGACAGTTGCATACAGAGCACACATATTTACAAAACCATCATCTCAGCTGGGTAGTTAAATTTGAAAGAAGTTCGCTCTCCATGCTTTTGTCTGCTGATCACTAATCAGGACTAAGATTAGATGCATAGATGAAAAAATGTCACAAACAATATTTTCCAATAAGACACTGTCCTGGCTTTGGCTGGGATAGAGCTAATTTTCTTCAGATTCTCATACTGGCCTGCCAACAAGAAGTCAGGGAGTGCACAGAAAGCTGGGCTGGGACACAGCTGGGGAGGGTGACCCAGGCTGGTCAATGGGAATGGTGTATTTCATACCATGTGAGGTCATGCTCAGTATATATATGGGGGCGATCTGGCAGTAGGGAGGGGATCACTGCTCAGGAACAGGCTGGGCATTGGTTTCCAGGTGATAAGCAACTACACTGCGCATTACTGATTTGTATATTCTTTTCTTGTTATTGGTGTAATTTTTCTTTCCCTTTGCTGTTCTATTAAACTGAATTTATCCCAGTCCACAAGTTCACATCTTTCTTCCTGCTTCTCCTCATCCTACTGCAGGATGGGGATAGATAAGCAAGAGGCCACACCACAGAATCACAGAATCACTGGGTTGGAAAAGATCCACGGGATCATCGAGTCCAATCATTCCTATCAGTCGTTAAACCGTGCCCCTCAGCACCTCATCCACCCATCACTTGGGAGAAGAGGCTAGCTCCCTCCTTTCCATAACCTCCCCTCAGGTAGTTATAGAGAGCAATGAGGTCTCCCCTCAGCCTCCTCTTCTCCAGGCTAAACAACCCCAGCTCTCTCAGCCATTCTTCATAAGACTTGTTCTCCAGCCCCTTCACCAGTTTCGTTGCTCTTCTCTGGACTCAC